>JAKELJ010000741.1:0-15875 GCA_025594165.1 Tamias sibiricus
TTAACTTGTAGAGCACCTTAGGTTCAATTTCCAGAATCAAAAAAGAAAAAAAAAAAAATAAGACTTCTAGATATTGCCAAGTGTCCTCGTGAGGAGAGGGACAAAATCACCTCTGGTTGAGAACCTATGGACTACAGCAAGAAGGTGAAAGAAGTATTCAAGAAGGAAGACTGGGCATGGTGGCGCATGCCTGTAATCCCAGCTCTTTTTTTTTGGAGGCTGAGGCAGGAGGATCGCAAGTTCAAAGCCAGCCTCAGCCATGGCGAGGCACTTAGCAAACTCAGTGAAACCCTGTCTCTGATAAAATACAAAAAAAGGGCTGGGGATGTGGCCCAGTGGTCAAGTGCCCCTGAGTTCAATCCCCGGTACCCCCCAAAAAAGGGGGGGGGCTGGGGATGTGGCCCAGTGGTCGAGAGCTCCTGAAGTTCAATTCCCTGTAACAAAAATATAAAAAAGAGAACGTCTTTTAGAAGTTATGCACAGCGGTACAGGCCTATAATCCCACTGCCTGGAAGACTGAGACAAGAAGATTGCAAATTCTAGTCCAGCTTCAGCAACTCAGTGAGAATCCTGTCTCAAAAAAAACCCAACAAAAAGGGTGGGGAAGCGGGGCATGGAGGCACACACCTGTAATCCCACAACAAGGCATTAAGCAACTCAGTGAGACCCTGTCTCTACATAAAATACAAAAGTAGGGTTGGGGATGTGGCTCAGTGGTCAAGTGCCCTGAGTTCAATCCCTGGTACCAAAAAAAAAGAAAAGAAAAGAAAAGTATAGTGCAGGAGCCCTGTTTGGGGAGATGGCTTAAATTGCGGTGGACTACGGGCTTTGGCTTTGGACATGTTTGGGCATTGGCGCCTTCCGTACTTGGCCGGATCTTGCGAGACTTGGCCGGAGATCTCGAGGGACTTGAGCGAGATTTAGCGGAGGAGGTCTGCGCCATTTTGGAGGTTAGAGGAGCGTGGACGGCGTGTCGGGGTGTAGTTAGAGCCAGGGAGAAAAGTTGCCAGAATAAAGACTGTTTGTTTCCAGTTCGTCTCAAACTTCTTCCCGCGGCTACTCTTGCTCCAAGCGGCCATCGCTTCAGGCGACTACAGGTGGTGGCCCGGACGGGGAATCGACACGGCAGGTAAGAACTGAGGAACCTCGCAGGAGTCTCTAGTCAGAGCGGTTAAAATGGGTTCGAAAATAACTAAAGACCCAAGTGTACAAGGCTCTTGATGGATTCTTTGATATAGCTGAGTCAGTTATTAGTGAGGAGAATTTGGAAAAAAGTGAAAGTGATCATGAAAGCTTGGCCTCGGCTGAGTCAGTTAGGGCCAGTAAGGATACAGTATCAGTGCGGGCTCAAAAATGACAAAGATCCGAGCTGCTAAAGCTATTCAAGATTTATTAGCAGATAGTTCAAGGATACATGCTCTCAATTGAATCCGGGACTCAGGATGTTACTGAGTCAGTTAGGACCAATGAGAGTAGTAGTAGTGAGGAGGAATTAAGTAAAAGTGATTCTGAAAAAATGAACAAAAGGAAATTAAGGAAGACCAAGATAAGGGACCATCAAGTGGAGGAACCTATGTCCTCCACTCCCCCATGGGTGGAATCTATTACAGAAAATATGAAGGGGTATCACTAGGCGTTTGCATACCCTAGAAATAGAAATAAAAAGTCTTTCTGAGCGCTTATGTGCTCTTGAGGGTAACTCACAGATTACGTTGGGAACTGCCATGTATTTGAATATGAAAATGGAGAGAGGGGCCACCAGTCAGTAGATTTCAAAACAATAAAAATTCTCAAAGAGGCAGTAATGACATATGGACCCCAAGCTCCTTCATTCACGTTGAGTATACTGGAGTCCCTTAACACCTTTAGCTTAACCCCCTCAGACTGGAAACGTCTATGTAAAGCAACATTAAGTGGGGGTACAATACTTGGTTTGGCGATCACAATTTCAAGAACTTTGTATAGAAACAGCTAAAATAAAAATGCAGATGCAGGGTTTGGAGACCATAATATAGAAATGCTCACAGGAGAAGGGCCATTCGCAGACGTACAGGTTCAAAAATATTATACCCCAGGAGTATATGCTCAGATAAACGCAGCTGCCTTAAAGGCATGGAAAACTGTACAAGGACCTGGGGATCTACAAGGTAGCTTGTCCAAAGTAATTCAAGGACCTAATGAACCATATGCTGAATTTGCTGATCGACTTTTGAGAACTGCAGGTAGAGTTTTTTGGAGACGTTTTGATCAAGTTATGCCATTAGTTGTTTCAATTAGCATATGAAAACGCTAACAAATATTGCCAGGAACGCCATCAGGCCATGGAGAAATAAAAAGGATCTTTCCATATATATACAACTATGTAAAGATATAAATGATGCCTTTGTCACCAGGGAATATGATTGCAGCAGCTGTTAGAGATGCTGCCCCTCAGAATTTCACAAGGACTCAACCTAGACACTATAAATCAATCAGGATATTCCAGGAAAAATTATCATAGTCAATCAGGCTATTCTAGGCAAAATCCCAAAAGAGAAATAAGACCAAATTCATACCGTGCTCCAGGTTGCTGCCCCAGGTGTAAAAAGGGAAATCATTGGGCCAATAAATGCCATTCAAAATTTGACATCCATGGAAATCCTTTGTTCAGGAATTCAAAAAAAAAAACGGGGCACGGGGCCCAATGCCCCGGGGCCCACAAATGTACGAGGCATTGGAAGAGGAGTATCCTCAAGCATCCATTCAGATGCTTCCCCGACACAACCCCTATTACCCATCCACTCCCTCACCAGAGGAACAGGAAGAAATGCAGGATTAGACCTCTGTTCCACCGCCCGAATAGTGTTAACACCTGAAATGGGGGTTCAACTGATTCCACAGGCGTCAGGGGGACCTCTTCCCTCAGGGACTGTAGGACTTATTATCGGCGAAGTCCTCAAAGCTTATTAGGTTTGCAAGTGACCCCAGGTGTAATAAACTCAGACTACAAAGGGGAAATAAAAATAATGCTTAGCTCACCCCAAATGTATAAGTTTCTGTTAATCAAGGAGATAAAATTGCTCAGCTGCTTCTCCTTCCAAATTTACATAATTCATTTAAAATGAGTATGCCTCAAAAAGGGGAACAATACAAGATTTTGTTCCACTGATTCGAGTCCCATGGCTTGCTGGGTTCGAGACTGTACTAGGAGGCCTATGTGTAAAATAAGAATCCAAGGAATAGAAATGGAGGGACTTATAGATACTGGAGCTGATTCCTCCATCATTAATTTACGACAATGGCCAAACACTGGCCTCTGCAAAAAGCTTCAACCAGTTTAAGAGGCTTGGGATATAATAACCTCCCAGAAAAAAGTGCAGTAATTTTAAAATGGGAGGATGATGAAGGACATAAAGGAACGTTTCAGCCTTATGTTTTACCTAACCTACCGTTACTTTATGGGGAAGAGATATTTTTTACAACAAATGGGAGTACACCTTGCAACCAACCTGCAGGTGTTAAATGTGAAAATATACAGGGTAGTCTTAACCCTGAAAGAAATCATTATCAAAAAGTACAGGGTAAGCGTAACCCTAAAAGAAATCATTATCATATAGGAAAAAGACATTTTTCTTCGGGCCACTGAGAAAATAATTTTTAAAAATACCATGGCTTTCTGATAAGCCAGTGTGGGTCCCTCAGTGGCCCCTATCTAAAGAGAAATTACAAGCGGCCCACCTACTAAGGTTCAGGAACAATTAGAAGCAGGACATATAGAACCTTCCACCTCTCCCTGGAATTCCCCCATATTTGTGATCAAGAAAAAATCAGGAAAATGGCGATTATTACATGATCTTAGACAAATTAATAAAACCATGCAAGTCATGGGCCCTACTCAACCTGGACTTCCGAATCCTGTAGCTATTCCAAAAAGTTTCCATGTTATAGTCTTGATATAAAGGATTGCTTCTTTTCTATTCCCCTACATCCTCTGGATGCCCCCAGGTTTGCTTTTTCAGTTCCTTCTATGAACAATAATGGCCCTGATCAGAGATATCAATGTGAAGGTTTTTACCACAGGGAATGGCTAATAGCCCCACCATATGCCAAATATATATGTGGGACAAGGCTATCCAACCCATTAAAAATAACTATCCAAACCTCATGTGTCTACATTACATGGATGATATTTTACTGGCCCACCCTAATCAAAAAATCTTATTTAATATATTCAGTGACATGGTAGAAAATTTTAAAAATACGGATTATATATAGCAGAAGAAAAAGTTCAAACTAGATCTCCCATATTATATTTAGGATTTAAAAATCATGGTGATACTTTTGTTAGACCCCAAAAAATTTTAATAAAATAAAGAACATTTAACCACCCTCAATGATTTCCAAAAAACTGCTGGGTGACATTAATTGGCTTCGCCCTACACTAAACCTCACTACTGGCCAATTAAAACCTTTATTTGATATCCTTCGAGGGGACCCCTGATCCATCCTCACCGCGAACACTGACTCCAGATGCTAGGAAAGCTTTAAAGTTTAGTAGAAAAAAAGCCCATTGAAGGAGCTCATTGTGACAGATTTGATTTAACTCAACCGCTGATGTTGATTATTATTTCTTCACAATATACACCCACAGGAGTAATTTTGGCAACAAGGGCCTTTATTATGGATACATTTGCCCGTCTCTCCTAAAAGTATAATTGAATCTTATACCTCCATGGTGGCTAAACTTATTCTTCATAGGACTTAAAACTTCTACTAAAATATTTGGCATTCACCCTGCTACTATTATTACTCCCTATTCATCGTCACAGATTGAATATTTATGCTTCAAAACGATAATGACTGGGCTATAGCTAGATGCATCTACCTCTGCAAATTTTGATAATCACCTTCCTAAGTCTCCTATATTATCTTTTTGTATTAATCATCCTATTATATTTGCCACAGGTAATAAAAAATCAACCTATTCCTAAGGCATTTAATGTATTTACAGATGGGTCCTCAAATGGTACTGCTGCAATAGTCACTACAAAAGAAAATATGACTTACATAACTGCACACAAATCAGCTCAACTAGTGGAATTGGAAGCTGTGGTAAGAGCTCTGGAAAATTTTTAGAGACCAGCCCATAAACATTTTTTCAGATAGCCACTATATTGTACAAGCCGTCCCAAAATTAGAGTTAGCAGGACCAATAGCACCTCATACTCCAGCTTTTAAATTGTTTTATCAAATACAAAAACTTTTGTGGGCAAGAAAAGAACCTCTATTCGTAGGCCATATTAGAGCACATACTAATTTGCCTGGCCCCCTCCATGAAGGTAATCAAAAGGCTGATGAACTTACAACAAAAACAATATTTATACTTTCAGCACTACAACAAGCTACTTTATTTCATTCCCAGTTTCACGTCAACAGCACCACCTTGCAACGTAGGTTTTAAAATCACAAAAGGAGCAAGCCAGAACAATTGTAAAAGATTGTAAATCTTGTATGACACATTTGCCCAATCCTCATTTTGGTGTTAACCCTAGAGGATTAATGCCCAATCATTTGTGGCAGATGGATGTTACTCATGAGCCAAGCTTTGGAAAATTGCGATTTATTCATGTAACCATAGATACATGTTCAGGCATGATTTTTGCTTCCTTACATTCTGGAGAAAAAGTTAAAGATGTCACATCTCATTGTTTACAAGCTTTTGCTGCATTGGGCATCCCCAAAATGCTTAAAAAACAGATAATGGCCCCGCATATACGTCCTCATCTTTCAAACAGTTTTGCACAAAATTCAACATATCCCATAAAACAGGCATCCCATACAATCCTCAGGGTCAGGGCATTATTGAAAGAGCAAACCGCACACTGAAAATTATGTTATTAAAACAAAAAGAAGGAAATTGGAAAAGTCCTAAAGACAGATTGGCAGTTGCCCTGTTTACCTTAAATTTTTTAACTTTAGACTCTAATGGTTATTCTGCTGGAGACAGACATTGGAATCCACACCAACAACATAAACCCTTGGTTTACTGGAAGGATGTTCTTTCAGGTACATGGAAGGGTCCAGATCCAGTGTTAATTTGGGGGGGAGAGGATCTGTTTGTGTTTTTCCAAAACACGAATCCTCTCCAATATGGATACCATCTAGATTAATAAAGCAGGTACCACATCAAAATGATCAAGATGTAGTTGTTGAGGAATCAAGATTAAATAAAAAAGGTACAAAATCAAGAAGACCAAGATGAAGATATAGAATGACTCCCTCAAAAGTATCCTTCAAAATGTTTCACAACTCAAGAGTCATTCCTCCCGGCCGGGATGAGGAGATCTCTCTTTAGTGTGCACACAATTGTATTTTTTTTCTTTTTATACATGTCTTTATGTCTGTACATTTGTCTACATTTCATGTTAATGTGACGTCACAAATATATGTTTGTATGTTGTTCGTCTGTCCAGTGTGACGTCACAAAGAACAAAGCGCTTATGAAAAAGAATATATATATATATATATATATATATATATATGGATCCAAATAACTTTAATTCATTTTAGGTTGAGAGTATTCAATTTAGGTAAATAATTTTATAAATGAAGGTACTTTCAATTTTGATTATAGGTATCCCTGGGACTTCTCTTTAGCAAACAATATGACTAGTGCTATATAACCTAATATTTTGGTGTTTTGACATAAGATTGTTCATTTGTTATTAACTTCATTTGTTTAATAGCTGATTAATTTCAATTATCTCAACAGGTAAAAAAATTGCTGTGTATACAGAGACTTGAGGGTTCCAGCTGACAAATTATTTCTCCAAAGTGCCTTTAGCTTTTCTTTAATCTATCTTTAATACAGTAAATACCCTCAGTCTTTCTTTCTTTTGTTCTCAATATGATATTTTGACAACTTATGTTTGTGTGAGCTCAAACAACAATGTGTATGAGCAGAAATCAACTTTAATTTTCTAATCTAATAATTCTGTTTTTTAGTTTGACAACTCGACTCTTCACTCAGTGCTGAAATAACACTGCCTTTCCTTTAATAATTGATGCTTGAGTTTCTAGGTAGCGGGCCCTGAAGATTTGCCGGTGGCATTATCTAGATATAAAAAAGACGGTTGCTGCTATAGCTGCAGGGAACGCGGTCACCACAAGCATCCCTGCTGCTCAAGCATCAAACAACCTCACCAACAGTGTGGCCTCTGCTCTACATGCATGGGACCTCCTACATCAACGTGTTATAACAAATGGACATTTTGATCTTTCATTGTTTGGGACTTTACGGGACAATGACTTGCGGACATTTGTCCAGAGAATTCAGTGTGTTTACTTGATGAAACTAGGGCAAATAATTTGTTTAAACAATTTGATATGCTATACAATTTGGCTCGTCACCAAAAAGGCTTGTTGCCTTAAAGCCGCAACATCTCCTCACAATTGGACGGCTGTTAGTCATCATACACAGTCGATCCTAAAGGGCTCCATTGGATGGCTGGTTAGCCAATGACGGGTAAGATCCCCAGAGGGGGACAACCTAAGACAGGCACAGTCGCACGGGACAGTCTCATGTGGCCGACATATCAACCTAAGACAGGAGTCAAGGGCACAGCCTTGATTATCCCGATGACGGGTTAAGAATGTTGGTTGCACATAGACGTCCTAGAGCATTACCTCTTTTAAAACAAAAAGGGGGAAATGCAGGAGCCCTGTTTGGGGAGATGGCTTAAATTGCGGTGGACTACGGGCTTTGGCTTTGGACATGTTTGGGCATTGGCGCCTTCCGTACTTGGCCCGGGATCTTGCGAGACTTGGCCGGAGATCTCGAGGGACTTGAGCGAGATTGCGGAGGAGGTCTGCGCCATTTTGGAGGTTAGAGGAGCGTGGACGGCGTGTCGGGGTGTAGTTAGAGCCAGGGAGAAAAAGTTGCCAGAATAAAGAGCTGTTTGTTTCCAGTTCGTCTCAAAACTTCTTCCCGCGGCTTCTTTGCTCCAAGCGGCCATCGCTTCAGGCGACTACAGTATAGTAAATAAATAAACCAATAACATAATTGTTTTTTATCAAGTATTTGGTCCTGTACATAACTATATGTGCTGTATTTTCACATGACTCTGGCAGAGAGAAGTTTTATTTACAGCATCACCACAAACCAGTGAGTATAATGCATTGGACCATGATATTACAACTGCTACAATGTCACCAGGCATGGGAATTTTTCAGTTCCATTATAAACTTATGTGACCACTGTCGTATGTGTGCTTTGTTACTGAAATAAAATGTAGTTATGTAGCACATGGACTTTATATTTTACATGTTGTATAACCATAATTATACTATAATTTCAGAACATTTCCATCACCCCCCAAAAAAACCCTGTGCATATTGGCTGTTAGTCTCAATCCTGTCCCCACACTTATCCACTGAAATTTTTTTTTTAATATTTATTTAGTTGTACACAATGCCTCATTTTTATTTATTTTATTTTTATTTTTTGTGGTACCAGGGGATTGAACTCAGGGGCACTTGACCACTGAGCCACATCCCCAGCCCTTTTTTTAAAAAAAAAATATTTTTATTTATTTGCTTTAGTTGTACACAATGCGTTTTATTCAATGCATTTTATTTTGTACGTGGTGCTGAGGATCGAACCCGGTAGCCCACGTGCTAGGTGAGCGCTCCACCGCTGAGCCACAATCCCAGCCCCCCCAGCCCTTTTTGTATTTTATTTAGAGACAGGGTCTCACTGAGTTGCTAAGTGCCTCGCCATTGCTGAGGCTGGCTTTGAACTTGCGATCCTTCTGCCTCAGCCTCCCAAAGTGCTGGGATTTACAGGCATGCGCCACGGCGCCTGGCTACAATGCCTTCATTTTTATGTGGTGCTGAGGATCGAACCTGGGCTGCGCACATGGCTGAGGCACAACCCCAGCCCCTGAAAAATTCTTATTCTATTTTCTTTATCTATGGATTATGTGTGTTCCTGAAATTTCACATAATAGAATGCAGGTTTTTGCATCTGGCTTCTTTCACTTAACATGTTTTCAAAGTTTATCCATATTTTACCATGCAACAATATCTCCTCCTGCTCCTCCTTCATTTTACTGGAGATTGAACCCATGATGCTCTACAACTGAAATACCTTCCCCAGACCATTTTTTAAATTTTGAAACAGGGAATTACTGAGTTTCCCAGACTGGCCTTGAACTCCTGCCTAAGTCTCCCAAGTAATTGAAATTAACAGGCATGTATCACAGCACCCAGCAACTTTATTCTTTCTATGACTAAATAAAATACCATATTTTTAGTTCATTCATCAGCTGAAGGACATTTGGGTTGTTTCCACTTTCTGGCTATTATAAACAATGCTGCTACAAACATTCATGTAAAAGTTTTTGTGTGGACATATGTTCTCAATTTTCTTCACTATAAACCTAGAATTGCTAGGTCAAAATGATAATTCTGTTTTTAAGTTTTTTAAGGAACTGCCAAACTGTTTTCCATAACATTTGTACCAGTTTACATTCCCACCAGCAGTATACCAGAGTTCAATTTCTCTACATCCCTGTCAACATTTTTTTTATTTTCTGCTTTTAAAAAATCTTATTATTATAGCCATCCTGGAACATGTGAAGTAAATCTCACTGTGGTATTGATTCTCATGTCACTAATGTTGAGCATCTTTCTATACATTTATTGGTAGTACCCTTTCTTCTCACGTAAAAAGTACATTCCCAAATCCCCAGTGGTTGCATGAAACCAGTACAATAGTGCTGCATGAAACATATATATTTTTTTCTATACATAATACTTATGATAATGTTTTAATTTTTGTTTTTGTTTTTTTTTTTTAAATTTGTTTATTTGCTTTAGTTGTACACAATGCGTTTATTCTTACGTGGTGCTGAGGATCGAACCCCTGGCTGCGCACATGCTAGGCAAGCATTCTACCGCTGAGCTACAACCCCAGCCCTATGATAATTTTTTTTTTTTTGGGGGGGGGGTACCGGGGATTGAACTCAGGAGCACTCGACCACTGGCCACATCCCCAGCCCTTTTTTGTATTTTATTTAGAGACAGGGTCTCACTGAGTTGCTAAAGGCCTCGCCACTGCTGAGGCTGGCTTTGAACTCACGATCCTCCTGCCTCAGCCTCCCAAAGTGCTGGGATTACAGGCGTGCGCCAGCACGCCCAGCTTATGAAAATGTTTTTAAATGAAGCACAGTAAGAGGTTAAGAAGACAATTATACCAATACATTGTAATCAGAATTTATGAAATGTGGTCTCTTTCAAAATATCTTTTTAAAATGATGTAAGACAAAGGGCTGGGGCTGTAGCTCAGTGGCAGAGCACTTGCCTAGCATGTGTGAGGTGCTGGTTCGATCCTCTGCACCACATTAAAATAAAAAAATGAACAAATAAATTAAAGGCATTCTGTCCATCTACAACTACAAAAAAATTTTTTTTAAATGATGTAAGAGGGGCTGGGTTGTGGCTCAGCGGGCAGAGTACTCGCCTTGCACGTGTGCGCGGCCGGGTTCAATCCTCAGCACCATGTAAACATAAATGCATTGCATTGTGTACAACTAAAGTAAATAAATAAAAAAAAAGTAAGACAAAGTCTATACGATAAGATGAATTACAATGAATGATATAGAAATCATGATGTAGCATTGGCTACTACTTAAGGGTTACTTAAACATGAGCAATACAATATCATGGTAATAGATCTGGTAACTAAGAGAGCTACTAAATGACTAACAGGCAGGTAGTTTATACAGGACAGATAAACAGGAAAAAGACACGATTCATATTTGGACAGGACTCCTCAAAATGGCACACATTTAAAAGTTATGTATTGTTTATTCCTGGAATCATCCACTTAATATTTTCAGAACTTGGTTGACCAAGACATAACTAAAACTGTGGAATAAGGAACTGCAAGTAAGAGGGGGACTACAGTATGTCAATTTCCTGATTTGTTAATGAATTTTTTTGTGTATTTTTGCTTCTGCAAGAAGGCCCTGGGTTCAATCCCATTAACACACACACACACACACCCACACACACACACGAATCCCTAATGATGTGGACCCAGGGCTTTGCACATGCTGGTAAGCACTCTACCACTGAACTATATCCCCAGCCCTAATTTCTTCTTTAATAATTATATTGTGCTTATGTAAAGGTATTAATACTTGGGGAAGTTGGGTGAAGGGATTCTATTTACAATAACATTTTTACAACTTTTAAAATAGGTCTGAAATTATTTCAGAAATAAAAAATAGAAACTTTGTTCAAATAATTATTGTACTTCAAAGTGCTATATCTGCTAATATCTTTTTTTTTTTTTTTTGGTACTGGGGATTGAACTCAGAGGCACTCAACCACTGGATCATATCCCCAGCCCTTTTTTTGTATTTTATTTGAGACAGGGTCTCACTGAGTTGCTAAGTGCTCACCATTGCTGAGGCTGGCTTTGAACTTGTGATCCTCCTGCCTCAGTCTCCCAAGTGCTGGGATTACAGGTGTGCACCATGCGCCTGGCTCAAAGTGCTATATCTTAAATGTTAGATATTTATTGTAAAGTAGTGACAATTTTTTACCATTTTTCTCTGAATCAGTACCAGTTTAGTATGACACAATAACACAATTTCTTGATGCTTAAAAACTTATCAAAACTTTCAAATGTGCAAATATAAAATTATGGACCCCTTGTACTCACTATCCAATTTTAACAAATATCCTCCCCATATTTGTGGTGTTTATTTATTTTCTGGTCTTTCTCCCCACCTCTGGAATAATTTAAAGCAAATCTCAGATAAGCAATTTCATGGTTAAAGTTTTTCTCTAAATGAATCCACCATACCATTATAGCACCTAATAAAATTAACAATTCCTAAATATGATTGAATTTCCAGTTCTTTAAATTTTGGTCATTGTCTCAAAGTTGGTTTGTTTGAATCAAGATCATATGTACCTATTTAATATGTACCTTATAATTTAATTATGTATCTTACATTCTCCTAGTCTATAATAGTCCACCATACTCGCGCCCTGGTTTTATTCTGTTGGACAAATTAGGTTATCTGTCTTGTGGAAGCTGATTACTTTCTTTTGGTGTCTGGGATTTTTTTTTTTCCTGGTGTTTAGGATTGAACCCAAGGCCTCATGCATTGCTAGGCAAGCACTCATACCACTGAGTTACATCCCCAGCCCTGGTGTTTGTTTTTGTTAACTTATTTTTCAATTCCTTATATTTTCCTGTAAACTATTGGTGAGATCTAAAACTTTCTTAGCTTTGATATCAAAAATACTTCATAGGAAGGGCTGGGATTGTGGCTCAGCGGGTAGAGCACTCGCCTAGCACGTGGGCGACCCCGGTTCGATCCTCAGCACCATGTACAGATAAAACACATTGAATAAAACGCATTGTGTACAAACTAAAGCAAATAAATAAAAATATTTAAAAAAATACTTCATAGGAATGCCTGTAATCCAGTTACTCTGTTTAGACTGACTCAGGAAAAGCTCACAGTGGAGGCAAGCTTGGGCAACTTAGGAGAAACTGTCTCAAGAAAAAAAGTGGGGGGTGAGTGGAAACTGGGGATGTAGCTCAGTGGTAGAGCCTCCCTGAGTTCCCACCTGCAGTAAAAACAAACCAATCAACCCTTCATAGGAGGCCTTGTGTATTTTCTACTGCATCATATCATGAGATATTTCAAAACTGGTTGCCTTATACCCCTCCACCCCCACTGACCCCACAGTATAGGGAATTTATCCCAGGAGGTTCTACTCTGACCTCTAAGCTGCATTCCCAGCCTTTTCATTTTGATTTTGAGCCAGATTAACAGTCGAACTTGCCATCCTCTTGCCTCAGCCTCCTGACTGGCTGAGACTACAGTTGTATGCCACCAACACCTAAATGATGATCTCACTTTTAATGGTGCTAAGATTGATCAGAGATTCAAAGGGATCAGCCTGATTGTCTTATTATAAAGTTCATCATCTTTCTTTTTAAAGATAGATGTCATTTATGCATCACAATGGACACAGTCAAATGTTGACATCCTGCCCAGGGGTAGAAATCTTCAAACAATGTTCCATTTATCCTAACATAAAACTTATAGTTGAAGGTTCAGGTCAGCCCTGTTATTGCAAAGCATTATGGGAAAAAAGGTCTTTAAAAAGAGGAAAAAAAAAAAAACTAATTTTTTAAAAATTGCATTACACAAGTAAAGCTCAAATCATTTCAGAAATTATGACTGGAAACTAAGTGTACAATTTGGGAGGTCTTGATTACGAAGTTTAAAAGAAATATATCTAAGGCGCTAGGGTTGTAGCTCAGTGGTAGAGCAACTTGCCTAGTATGTGTGAGGTACTGGGTTTGATGCTCAGCACCACATAAAAATAAATTAAAAAATAAAGGTTATTGTGTCTATCTACAACTAAAAATATTTTTAAAAAGAAAGAAAGAAAGAAAGAATATCTAAGTTGCAAGAGACTACTGAAAGCTGGGGGTGTAGTTGAGTGTCAGAGAGCTTGCCTAGCAGTTGCAAGGCTCTGGGTTTTAACTCAGCCCAGCAATAATAAATAAACAAATAAATAAGGTGAAATCAGGACTAAACATTATAACAAATGAAACTGGAAGGGACTGGAGGCAGGAGAAATGAGACAAGGAACTGTGACTTATAACCTCCATATAGTGCATGTATTACTTCGACAGCATACAAAGGGCAAATGATGAAGAAAAGTAATAGTTGAAAACATCCAAAAATAAAACCAATTGGGGCTGGGGTAGTGTCTCAGCGGTAGAGCGCTCACCCTAGCACCCGTGCACGAGCCTGGGTTCGATCCTCAGCACCACGTAAAACATAAAGGCATCGTGTACAAACTAAAACACATAAATAAATATTATTAAAAAAAATAAATAAATAAATAGAACCTTATTAGCGGACGGGGCGCGGTGGCGCACGCCTGTAATCCCAACACTTTGGAGGCTGAGCAGAAGGATCGCGAGTTCAAAGCCAGCCTCAGCAACTGGCGAGGCACTTGCAACTCCAGTGAGACCCTGTCTCTAATAAAATACAAAATGAGGGCTGGAGATGTGGCCCAGTGGTCGAGTGCCCTGAGTTCAATCCCGGTAAATCCCAAAAAAAAATAATTAATGTAATTTAATTAATTAAAAAAATAAAGTAAAGCCGGGCGGTGGTGGCGCACGCCTGTAATCCTAGCACTTGGGAGGCTGAGGCAGGAGGATCACGAGTTCAAAAAGGCCAGCCTCAGCAATGGCGAGGACTTAGCAACTCAGTGAGACCCTGTCTACTAATAAATACAAAAAAAACAAGGCTGGGGATGTGGCCCAGTGTCCAGCGCCGAGTTCAAGTCCCGGAACCAAAAAAAAAAAAAAAGCCTATTAATTATCTACATTATCTACATACATCCTATACATCTATATATATATTTTTTCTACATACATATATATACAAGAAAAGGGGGGGGGGGGGTTGAACATACATCAATATCTCTTACATCAATATCCACGATGGACAAATATTCAAAGGGACTGAGGTCAATAAAAGTCCTCTGATGACTAAAAATCTTCAAAGGGGTAGAGGCGTCAGAGCCAAGGCTGGAGTTTCGGAGGCCAGCGCCGGAGAGGCGGTTCCAAGGGCGCCCAGGTCAGGAAACACACGCCACCCCCAGCATTTTGCCGGCGGGGGCAAACACAAAGCCACGCTCCGGAGGCGGGGTTCGTGACGTCACGGAGACGCCCCGCCCCCTTACGTCGCGCACTGGAGAGGCTAGTTTTCCTGGCGCGCGGGCGCCATTTTGCCGGAGCCTGTGACCGAGTGGGAGTGGAGTGGAGCGGCCGTTGTTGCCGACTCTTTCCTCCTCCCCAACGGTCCAGTCAGCGGGTTGATCAGGCCATTGGCCCTCGAGCCGAGCTTTGTCTCTTATTTAGTTCTGGGAAGCGTCTGGGCCGACATGAGTGATGTAGAGGAGAACAACTTCGAGGGCAGAGTGAGTACAAAGCCGCGGGAGCCGATCTTCGGCGGGGGACGGCCCGATGCTCGGGGTTTCATTCACCTGGACAAGCGCGGTCGGGCTGGGTTGCGGGGGGGAGTCCTGCGGGGCCCGCGGGGAGCAATCTCTGGAGCCATCGCGAGTGCTTTCCTCACATCCCAAGATGGCTTCTTGGTTCTACTCCTTTCCAAACACCACGAATTATCTCCCTCCCCCCTTTTTTGGAGACTGACTGGTACCTGGACTCCAGTCCTGTCCCACCTCACATTGCACCCTCCCTCCCCTCCCCGCCCCCAGGCTTCTTATTCCTTCTGAGGTGTAGGTCCCGTCGCGGTGGGGTGGGAGGCGGCGGCAGGGAGTTCCCCACCCTGGCCGGCATAGTGGTAGGTGCTTCCTGCGGTGGCATCATCTGGAGACTCCCCGAGCATCGTAGAGGGTTCTCGGGGGTCGAAAGTGCGCGGGGCTGTTGTCCGGGCGGGGGAGAAGCTGGCGTGGGGACTAGCTGGGGCCTGTGTTCCTTGGCTCTCTATTGCAGTGAGCGGCCGCGTCTCTGTTGGAACCCGGCGGCGTTGCGTCTATAACGGCGAAAAAGCCTTGAGGTTGAAGTGGGACGAGCCTAATGAAGTGGTTAGTCAACGACCGCACCGACCCTTAAGCGTTCTTAAGACGAGCAGTGTGAGGGGAAAAAAAACTACGCAAGGAGCCTGTTTCCCTTAATGTCCCTTTTTAACTTGGCTTTCAACTTCAAAATTAATGTGGAAATGCTATAACGACTTATTTTTTCTAATTCCTTGATGTTGGGATTTTTTTCTCTTTATATCTCAGACTTCTAATGCTTTTTCTTCCTTTTGAACCTTTCACTA
>JAKELJ010000742.1:0-15864 GCA_025594165.1 Tamias sibiricus
CCCTGCTCCCAGCATGAACCCCTCTCCCCTCTCCCCCAGCCTACCCCCCCAGGACCCCCCCTCCCACTCGTCCCCATGCTCCCCCGATGGCCCCCCCTCCTCTATTTCCCCTGCACCCTCCTCTGGACCCCACTCTCCCCTCCTCCCCTGCCTCCACACAGATGGAACCCTCTCCCCTCCTACCCCTGCACCCCACAGATGGACCCCTCATCCCCTCCTCCCCTGACCCACTCCACAGATGGACCCCTCTCCACCTCCATCCCATCCTGCTCCACAGAAGATGGACCCCTCTCCCCTCCCACCCCCTGCTCCACAGATGGACCCCTCTCCCCTCCTACCCCTGCTCACACCGATGGACCCCTCTCCCCTCCTACCCCTGCTCCACAGATGGACCCTCTCACCCTCACCAACCCTGCTCCACAGATGGACCCCTCTCCCCTCCACCCCCTTGCTCCACAGATGGACCCCTCTCCCCTCACACCCCTGCTCCCACAGATGGACCCCCCCCGTCCCCACCACCCCTGCTCCACAGATGGACCCCCATCTCCCCTCCTCCCCTGCTCCACCGCTGGACCCCCTTCCCCTCCACCCCTGCTCCCACAGACGGACCCCTCGCCCCTCCTCCCCTGCTCCCCAGATGGACCCCTCTCCCCTCCTCCCATGCTCCACATATGGACCCCAGCCCCCTATCCCCATCCCCCCCCTCGCTCCAACGCTGGTACCCCACACACCCTCCCCCCATGGCTGCCCCGATGGGCCCCCATCTCCCCACCTCCACCACTGCACCACAGATGGACCCTTATCCCCTCGCTCACCAACCCTGCTCCACAGATTTGACCCCTCACACCCCTCCTCCCCTGCTTCACAGAATAGACCCCTCCGTCCCCCCCTCCACCGTGCTACCCAGACTAGGAACCTCCTCTCACCCCTCAACCCATAGCTCCACAAGATGGACCCATCTCCCCCCCTCCCCTCCTCCCCCAGCTGTCCAACAATGGACCCCTCTCCCCTCCTCCCCTGCTCCACAGGAATGGTACCCCTCCTCCCCCCCCCACCCCTGCTCCACAGATGGCCCCTACCGGTCCCCACCTCCCCTTATGGACCACAGAATTTGACCCCACACCCCCCTCGTCCCACCCCTGCTCCACAGATGGACCCCTCTCCCCTCCTCCCCTGCTCCCACAGATTGGACCCTTCATCCGCTTCCCCCCTCCCCTTGCCCACAGATGGACCTCCTCCACCTCCCCCCAACCACTGCTCCACAGATGGTCCCCACCTCACCCCCACCACCCCTGCTCCACAGACGGGACCCCTCTCCCCTCCACCCCATCTCCACAGATGGAGCCCATACATCCCCCTCCACCCCCTGCTCCACAGAAGGGACCCCAATTACCTCCCCCCCACCCCTGCATCCACAGATGGACCCCTCTCCCCCCATCCCCTGCTCCCCACAGATGGACCCCTCTCCCCCACCCCTGCTCCACAGATGGACCCCTCTCCAATCCACCCCTGCTCCACAATGGGACCCCTCTCCCCCCCAACACCTGCTCCACAATGGACCCCTCCACCCCCCCACCCCTGCACCACAGACGGACCTCTCTCGCCCCCACCCCTGCTCCACAGACCGGACCCCCCCTCCCCCCCCACCCCTGCTCCACAGATGGACCACCGTACCCTCCTCCCCTGCTCCAAAGATGACCCCTCTCTCCCCTCCACCCTGCTCCACAGATGGACCCCGCTCCCCCCCACCCCTGCTCCACAGATGGACCCATCTCCCCCACCCCCAGCTCCACAGATGACCCCTCTCCCCCCCACCCCTGCTCACATGACGGACCCCTCTCGCCCCCACACCCTGCTCCACAGACGGACCCTCTCACCGCCCACGCCAGCTCCACGACAGGCCCCTCTCCTCCGCCCCCACCGCATGCTCCACAGATGAACCCCATCTCCCCCCCCCCCCCCCATAGCTCCACAGATGGACCCCATCTCCCCCCCACCCCTGCTCCACAGACGGACCCCTCTCCCCTCCCGCCTCCAACCCCTGCTCCACAGATGGACCTCCTCTCCCCTCCTTCCCTGCTCCACAAGATGGACCCCTCTCCCCTCCTCACCCCTGCTCCCACAGATGACCCCTCTCCTCCTCCCCCACCCCTGCTCCACAGATGGACCCCTCTCACCCTCCTCCCCCTGCTCCACAGATGGACCCCTCTCACCCCCCCTCCCCTGCTCCACAATGGACCCCTCGTCCCCCCTCCACCCCCTGCCCACAGATGGACCCCCGTCCCTCTCACCCCTGCTCCACAGAAGGACCCCTCTCCTCCCCTCCACCCCTGCTCCACAGATGGACGCCCCTCTCCCCTCCTCCCCTGGCTCCACAGATGGACCCCTCTCCCCTCCCCACCCTGCTCCACAGATGGACCCCCTCTCCCCCCCACCCCTGCTCCACAGATGGACCCCCCCCCCTCTCCCCCCCACCTGCTCCACAATGGACCCCTCTCCCCCCCACCCCTGCTCCACAGAGTGGACCCCTCTCGCCCCCCACCACCTGCTCCACAGATGGACCCGGCTCCCCTCCCCACCCCCTGCTCCACAGATGGACCCCTCTCCCCCCTCCCCTGGCTCCACAGATGGACCCCTCTCCCCCTCCTCCCCTGCTCCACAGATGGACCCCTCTCCGCCCCCCCCACACTGCTCCACAGATGGACCCCTCTCCCCCCCACCCCTGCTCCACAGATGGACCCCCGTCCCCTCGCACCCCTGCTCCCCAAAGTATGTGGGACCCATCCTCCCCCACCCCTGCTCCACAGATGGACCCCCGTCCCCATTCCACCCCTGCCTCCCACAGATGGACCCCTCTCCCCTCCTCCCCCCCTGCTCCACAGACGGACCCCCTCCCCTCCTCCCTGCTCCACAGATGGACCCTCCTCTCCCTCGCCCTCCCCTGCTCCACAGATGGACCCCTCTCCCCCCCCACCCCTGCTCCACAGATGGACCCTCTCCCCTCCACCCCTGCTCCACAGATGGACCCCTCTCCCCTCCACCCCTGCTCCACAGATGGACCCCTCTCCCCTCCTCCCCTGCTCCACAGATGGGACCCCTCTCCCCTCCATCCCCTGCTCCACAGATGGACCCCTCTCCCCCCCACCCCTGCTCCACAGATGGACCCCTCTCCCCCCCACCCCTGCTCCACAGATGGACCCCTCTCCCCCCCACCCCTGCTCCACAATGGACCCCCCTCTCCCCCTCCTACCCCTGCTCCACAGATGGACCCCTCTCTCCCCCTCCCCTGCTCCACAGATGGACCCCTCCCCCCCTCCCAGATTCTCTCCCCCACCCCTGCTCCACAGATGGACCCCGCTCCCCTCCACCCCTGCTCCACAGATGGACCCCTCTCCCCCCCACCCCTGCTCCACAGATGGACCCCTCTCCCCTCCTCCCCTGCTCCACAGATGGACCCCCTCTGCACCCCCTCCTCCCCTGCTCCACAGATGGACCCCTACTCTCCCCTCCACCCCTGCTCCACAGATGGACCCCTCTCCCCCCCACCCCTGCTCCACAGATGGACCCCTCTCCCCTCCTCCCCTGCTCCACAGATGGACCCCTCTCCCCTCCACCCCTGCTCCACAGATGGACCCCTTCTCCCCTCCTCCCCTGCTCCACAGATGGACCCCTCTCCCCTCCTCCCCTGCTCCACAGATGGACCCCTCTCCCCTCCTCCCCTGCTCCACAGATGGACCCCCTCCCCCTCCACCCCTGCTCCACAGATGGACCCCCTCTTCCCCTCCACCCCTGCTCCACAGATGGACCCCTCTCCCCCTCCACCCCTGCTACCCTCACCCCCACCCACAGATGGACCCCTCTCCCCCCCACCCCCCCCCCCCTGCTCCACAGATGGACCCCTCTCCCCTCCACCCCTGCTCCACAGATGGACCCCCTCTCCCCCACCCCTGCTCCACAGATGGACCCCTCTCCCCTCCACCCTGCTCCACAGATGGACCCCTCTCCCCCCCACCCCTGCTCCACAGATGGACCCCTCTCCCCTCCACCCCTGCTCCACAGATGGACCCCTCTCCCCCCCTCCCCCCTGCTCCACAGATGGACCCCCTCCCCTCCACCCCCTGCTCCACAGATGGACCCCTCTCCCCCACCCCTGCTCCACAGATGGACCCCCCTCTCCCCTGCTCCCCAGACGGACCCCCTGCTCCACAGATGGAACCCCTCCCCCTCCCCCCACCCCTGCTCCACAGATGGACCCCTGCGCCCACAGATGGGACCCCTCTCCCCCCACCCCTGCTCCACAGATGGACCCCCTCTCCCCCCACCCCTGCTCCACAGATGGACCCCTCTCCCCCCCCACCCCCTGCTCCACAGATGGACCCCTCTCCCCCCACCCCTGCGCCACAGATGGACCCCTCTCCCTCCACCCCTGCTCCACAGATGGACCCCTCTCCCCCCCCCCCTGCTCCACAGATGGACCCCTCTCCCCCCTCCCCTGCTCCACAGATGGACCCCTCTCCCCCCTCCCCTGCTCCACAGATGGACCCCCTCCCCCTCTCCCCCCCACCCCCTGCTCCACAGATGGACCCCTCTCCCCCCACCCCTGCTCCACAGACGGACCCCTCCCCCTCCCCCCCACCCCTGCTCCACAGATGGACCCCTCCTCCCCTGCTCCACAGATGGACCCCTCCCCCCCCACCCCTGCTCCACAGATGGACCCCTCTCCCCCCACCCCTGCTCCACAGATGGACCCCTCTCCCCCCCACCCCTGCTCCACAGATGGACCCCTCTCCCCCCCACCCCTGCTCCACAGATGGACCCCTCTATCCCCCCTCCCCTGCTCCACAGATGGACCCCTCTCCCCTCCTCCCCTGCTCCACAGATGGACCCCTCTCCCCTCCAATCCCCCTGCTCCACAGATGGACCCCTCTCCCCTCCACCCCTGCTCCACAGATGGACCCCTCTCCCCCCCCACCCCTGCTCCACAGATGGACCCCTCTCCCCTCCCCCCCCCCTGCTCCACAGATGGACCCCTCTCCCCTCCTCCCCTGCTCCACAGATGGACCCCTCTCCCCTCCTCCCCTGCTCCACAGATGGACCCCTCTCCCCCCCCCACCCCTGCTCCACAGATGGACCCCTCTCCCCCTCCCCCCCCTGCTCCACAGATGGACCCCTCTCCCCTCCACCCCTGCTCCACAGATGGACCGACCTCTCCCCCCCACCCCTCTCCACAGATGGACCCCCTCCCCTCCACCCCTGCTCCACAGATGGACCCCTCTCCCCTCCACCCCTGCTCCACAGATGGACCCCTCTCCCCTCCACCCCTGCTCCACAGATGGACCCCTCTCCCCTCCTCCCCTGCTCCACAGATGGACCCCTCTCCCCTCCTCCCCTGCTCCACAGATGGACCCCTCTCCCCCTCCCCCTGCTCCACAGATGGACCCCTCTCCTCCCCCCCACCCCTGCTCCACAGATGGACCCCTCTCCCCTCCACCCCTGCTCCACAGATGGACCCCTCTCCCCTCCTCCCCTGCTCCACAGATGGACCCCTCTCCCCTCCACCCCTGCTCCACAGATGGACCCCCTCCCCTCCCACCCCTGCTCCACAGATGGACCCCTCTCCCCTCCACCCCTGCTCCACAGATGGACCCCCTCCCCTCCACCCCTGCTCCACAGATGGACCCCTCTCCCCCTCCACCCCTGCTCCACAGATGGACCCCTCTCCCCTCCTCCCTGCTCACTGATGGTCCCCTCCCCTGCTCCACAGATGGACCCCCTCCCCTCCACCCCTGCTCCACAGATGGACCCCCTCTCCCCTCCACCCCTGCTCCACAGATGGACCCCTCTCCCCCCCACCCCTGCTCCACAGATGGACCCCCTCCCCCCCACCCCTGCTCCACAGATGGACCCCTCTCCCCTCCACCCCTGCTCCACAGATGGACCCCCTCTCCCCCCCACCCCTGCTCCACAGATGGACCCCTCTCCCCTCCACCCCTGCTCCACAGATGGACCCCTCTCCCCCCCACCCCTGCTCCACAGATGGACCCCTCTCCCCCCACCCCTGCTCCACAGATGGACCCCTCTCCCCCTCCTCCCCTGCTCCACAGATGGACCCCTCTCCCCTCCTCCCCTGCTCCACAGATGGACCCCTCTCCCCCCTCCCCCCTCCCCTGCTCCACAGATGGACCCCTCTCCCCTCCTCCCCTGCTCCACAGATGGACCCCTCTCCCCCTCCTCCCCTGCTCCACAGATGGACCCCTCTCCCCCCCACCCCTGCTCCACAGATGGACCCCTCTCCCCCTGCTCCCACCCCCTGCTCCACAGATGGACCCCTCTCCCCCCCCCCTGCTCCACAGATGGACCCCCTCCCCTCCACCCCTGCTCCACAGATGGACCCCTCTCCCCTCCTCCCCTGCTCCACAGATGGACCCCTCTCCCCTCCTCCCCTGCTCCACAGATGGACCCCTCTCCCCCCCACCCCTGCTCCACAGATGGACCCCTCCCCCCCCACCCCTGCTCCACAGATGGACCCCTCTCCCCCCCACCCCTGCTCCACAGATGGACCCCTCTCCCCCCCCACCCCTGCTCCACAGATGGACCCCTCTCCCCTCCACCCCTGCTCCACAGATGGACCCCTCTCCCCTCCTCCTCCCCTGCTCCACAGATGGACCCCTCTCCCCCCCACCCCCTGCTCCACAGATGGACCCCTCTCCCCTCCCCCCCTGCTCCACAGATGGACCCCTCTCCCCCTCCACCCCTGCTCCACAGATGGACCCCTCTCCCCCCCACCCCTGCTCCACAGATGGACCCCTCTCCCCCCACCCCTGCTCCACAGATGGACCCCTCTCCCCTCCACCCCTGCTCCACAGATGGACCCCTCTCTCCCCCCACCCCTGCTCCACAGATGGACCCTCTCTCCCCTCCTCACCCCTGCTCCACAGATGGACCCCTCTCCCCCCACCCCTGCTCCACAGATGGACCCCTCTCCCCTCCTCCCCTGCTCCACAGATGGACCCCTCTCCCCCCACCCCTGCTCCACAGATGGACCCCTCTCCCCCCACCCCTGCTCCACAGATGGACCCCCTCCCCCCCACCCCTGCTCCACAGATGGACCCCTCTCCCCCCCCCCCTGCTCCACAGATGGACCCCTCTCCCCTCCACCCCTGCTCCACAGATGGACCCCTCTCCCCCCCCACCCCTGCTCCACAGATGGACCCCTCTCCCCTCCTCCCCTGCTCCACAGATGGACCCCTCTCCCCCCACCCCTGCTCCACAGATGGACCCCTCTCCCCTCCACCCCTGCTCCACAGATGGACCCCTCTCCCCCCCACCCCTGCTCCACAGATGGACCCCTCTCCCCCCCTCCACCCCTGCTCCACAGATGGACCCCTCTCCCCTCCTCCCCTGCTCCACAGATGGACCCCTCCTCCCCCCCACCCCTGCTCCACAGATGGACCCCTCTCCCCCCCCTCCCCTGCTCCACAGATGGACCCCTCTCCCCCCCACCCCTGCTCCACAGATGGACCCCCTCCCCTCCTCCCCTGCTCCACAGATGGACCCCTCTCCCCTCCCACCCCTGCTCCACAGATGGACCCCTCTCCCCCCACCCCTGCTCCACAGATGGACCCCTCTCCCCTCCCTCCCCCCTCCACCCCTGCTCCACAGATGGACCCCTCTCCCCTCCACCCCTGCTCCACAGATGGACCCCTCTCCCCCCCTCCCCTGCTCCACAGATGGACCCCTCTCCCCTCCACCCCTGCTCCACAGATGGACCCCCTCCCCTCCACCCCTGCTCCACAGATGGACCCCTCTCCCCCCCACCCCTGCTCCACAGATGGACCCCTCTCCCCTCCTCCCCTGCTCCACAGATGGACCCCTCTCCCCTCCACCCCTGCTCCACAGATGGACCCCTCTCCCCTCCACCCCTGCTCCACAGATGGACCCCTCCCTCCCCTCCACCCCTGCTCCACAGATGGACCCCTCTCCCCTCCCACCCCTGCTCCACAGATGGGACCCCTCTCCCCTCTCCCTCCCCCCACCCCTGCTCCACAGATGGACCCCTCTCCCCCCCCCTCCCCTGCTCCACAGATGGACCCCTCTCCCCCCCCCCCCTGCTCCACAGATGGACCCCTCTCCCCCTCCCCTGCTCCACAGATGGACCCCCTCCCCTCCTCCCCCTCCCCCTGCTCCACAGATGGACCCCTGCTCCACCCCCCCACCCCTGCTCCACAGATGGACCCCTCTCCCCTCCACCCCTGCTCCACAGATGGACCCCTCTCCCCTCCTCCCCTGCTCCACAGATGGACCCCTCTCCCCTCCTCCCCTGCTCCACAGATGGACCCCCTCTCCCCCCTCCACCCCTGCTCCACAGATGGACCCCTCTCCCCTCCCCCCTGCTCCACAGATGGACCCCTCTCCCCTCCACCCCTGCTCCACAGATGGACCCCTCTCCCCTCCACCCCTGCTCCACAGATGGACCCCTCTCCCCCCACCCCTGCTCCACAGATGGACCCCTCTCCCCCCCACCCCTGCTCCACAGATGGACCCCTCTCCCCTCCACCCCTGCTCCACAGATGGACCCCTCTCCCCTCCTCCCCTGCTCCACAGATGGACCCCTCTCCCCCCCACCCCCCCTGCTCCACAGATGGACCCCTCTCCCCTCCTCCCCTGCTCCACAGATGGACCCCCTCTCCCCTCCTCCCCCCTGCTCCACAGATGGACCCCTCTCCCCCCACCCCTGCTCCACAGATGGACCCCTCCCCCTCCACCCCTGCTCCACAGATGGACCCCTCTCCCCTCCACCCCCTGCTCCACAGATGGACCCCTCTCCCCTCCACCCCTGCTCCACAGATGGGACCCCTCTCCCCCTCCTCCCCTGCTCCACAGATGGACCCCTCTCCCCTCCTCCCCTGCTCCACAGATGGACCCCTCTCCCCCTCCACCCCTGCTCCACAGATGGACCCCTCTCCCCCCCCACCCCTGCTCCACAGATGGACCCCTCTCCCCCCACCCCTGCTCCACAGATGGACCCCTCTCCCCTCCACCCCTGCTCCACAGATGGACCCCCTCTCCCCTCCACCCCTGCTCCACAGATGGACCCCTCTCCCCTCCTCCCCTGCTCCACAGATGGACCCCCTCCCCTCCTCCCACCCCTGCTCCACAGATGGACCCCTCTCCCCTCCTCCCCTGCTCCACAGATGGACCCCTCTCCCCTCCACCCCTGCTCCACAGATGGACCCCTCTCCCCTCCACCCCTGCTCCACAGATGGACCCCTCTCCCCCCCTCCCCTGCTCCACAGATGGACCCCTCTCCCCCTCCTCCCCTGCTCCACAGATGGACCCCCTCCCCCCTCCCCTCCCCTGCTCCACAGATGGACCCCTCTCCCCTCCACCCCTGCTCCACAGATGGACCCCTCTCCCCTCCACCCCTGCTCCACAGATGGACCCCTCTCTCCCCTCCACCCCTGCTCCACAGATGGACCCCTCTCCCCCCCCACCCCTGCTCCACAGATGGACCCCTCTCCCCTCCACCCCTGCTCCACAGATGGACCCCTCTCCCCCCACCCCCTGCTCCACAGATGGACCCCCCTCTCCCCCCCCTGCTCCACAGATGGACCCCTCTCCCCTCCACCCCTGCTCCACAGATGGGACCCCTCTCCCCCCACCCCTGCTCCACAGATGGACCCCCTCTCCCCTCCTCCCCTGCTCCACAGATGGACCCCTCTCCCCCCAACCCCTGCTCCACAGATGGACCCCTCTCCCCTCCTCCCCTGCTCCACAGATGGACCCCTCTCCCCTCCACCCCTGCTCCACAGATGGACCCCCCTCTCCCCTCCTCCCCTGCTCCACAGATGGACCCCTCTCCCCCTCCACCCCTGCTCCACAGATGGACCCCTCTCCCCTCCACCCCTGCTCCACAGATGGACCCCTCTCCCCTCCACCCCTGCTCCACAGATGGACCCCTCTCCCCCCTCCTCCCCTGCTCCACAGATGGACCCCCTCCCCTCCTCCCCTGCTCCACAGATGGACCCCTCTCCCCTCCACCCCTGCTCCACAGATGGACCCCCCCTCCCCTCCACCCCTGCTCCACAGATGGACCCCCTCCCCCTCCACCCCTGCTCCACAGATGGACCCCTCTCCCCCCCACCCCTGCTCCACAGATGGACCCCTCCCCCCCTCCACCCCTGCTCCACAGATGGACCCCCTCCCCCCCACCCCTGCTCCACAGATGGACCCCTCTCCCCTCCACCCCTGCTCCACAGATGGACCCCTCTCCCCCCCACCCCTGCTCCACAGATGGACCCCTCTCCCCTCCACCCCTGCTCCCACAGATGGACCCCTCTCCCCCCTCCCCTGCTCCACAGATGGACCCCCTCTCCCCCCACCCCTGCTCCACAGATGGACCCCTCTCCCCCTCCACCCCTGCTCCACAGATGGACCCCTCTCCCTCCTCCCCTGCTCCACAGATGGACCCCTCTCCCCCTCCACCCCTGCTCCACAGATGGACCCCTCTCCCCTCCACCCCTGCTCCACAGATGGACCCCTCTCCCCTCCACCCCTGCTCCACAGATGGACCCCTCTCCCCTCCACCCCTGCTCCACAGATGGACCCCTCTCCCCTCCTCCCCTGCTCCACAGATGGACCCCTCTCCCTCCCACCCCTGCTCCACAGATGGACCCCCTCTCCCCTCCACCCCTGCTCCACAGATGGACCCCTCTCCCCTCCACCCCTGCTCCACAGATGGACCCCTCTCCCCTCCACCCCTGCTCCACAGATGGACCCCTCTCCCCTCCACCCCTGCTCCACAGATGGACCCCTCTCCCCTCCACCCCTGCTCCACAGATGGACCCCTCTCCCCCCTCCACCCCTGCTCCACAGATGGACCCCCCTCTCCCCTCCTCCCCTGCTCCACAGATGGACCCCTCTCCCCTCCACCCCTGCCCCAGATGGACCCCCTCTCCCCTCCTCCCCTGCTCCACAGATGGACCCCCTCTCCCTCCTCCCCTGCTCCACAGATGGACCCCCTCTCCCCCCACCCCTGCTCCACAGATGGACCCCCTCTCCCCTCCTCCCCTGCTCCACAGATGGACCCCTCTCCCCTCCACCCCTGCTCCACAGATGGACCCCCCTCTCCCCTCCCACCCCTGCTCCACAGATGGACCCCTCTCCCCTCCCACCCCTGCTCCACAGATGGACCCCTCTCCCCTCCACCCCTGCTCCACAGATGGACCCCTCTCCCCCCCCTGGACCCCTCCCCCCCCCTGCTCCACAGATGGACCCCTCTCCCCTCCACCCCTGCTCCACAGATGGACCCCTCTCCCCTCCTCCCCTGCTCCACAGATGGACCCCTCTCCCCTCCCACCCCTGCTCCACAGATGGACCCCTCTCCCCCCCTCCCCTGCTCCACAGATGGACCCCTCTCCCCCCCACCCCTGCTCCACAGATGGACCCCTCTCCCCCCCCCCCTGCTCCACAGATGGACCCCTCTCCCCCCACCCCTGCTCCACAGATGGACCCCTCTCCCCTCCACCCCTGCTCCACAGATGGACCCCCTCTCCCCTCCTCCCCTGCTCCACAGATGGACCCCCTCTCCCCCCTCCCCTGCTCCACAGATGGACCCCCTCCCCCCCCCCCCCACCCCTGCTCCACAGATGGACCCCCTCCCCTCCACCCCTGCTCCACAGATGGACCCCTCTCCCCTCCACCCCTGCTCCACAGATGGACCCCTCTCCCCTCCACCCCCTGCTCCACAGATGGACCCCTCTCCCCCCACCCCTGCTCCCCCCCTCCCCTGCTCCACAGATGGACCCCTCTCCCCCCTCCACCCCTGCTCCACAGATGGACCCCCTCCCCCCCACCCCTGCTCCACAGATGGACCCCTCTCCCCCCCACCCCTGCTCCACAGATGGACCCCTCTCCCCCCCCACCCCTGCTCCACAGATGGACCCCTCTCCCCCCCACCCCTGCTCCACAGATGGACCCCTCTCCCCTCCACCCCTGCTCCACAGATGGACCCCTCTCCCCCTCCACCCCTGCTCCACAGATGGACCCTCTCTCCCCTCCACCCCTGCTCCACAGATGGACCCCTCTCCCCCCACCCCTGCTCCACAGATGGACCCCTCTCCCCTCCACCCCTGCTCCACAGATGGACCCCTCTCCCTCCTCCCCTCCACCCCCTCCCCTCCACAGATGGACCCCCTCTCCCCTCCACCCCTGCTCCACAGATGGACCCCTGGACCCCCTCCCCTGCTCCACAGATGGGACCCCTGCTCCACAGATGGACCCCCTCCCCCCTCCCCTGCTCCACAGATGGACCCCTCTCCCCCCCTCCCCCTGCTCCACAGATGGACCCCTCTCCCCTCCACCCCTGCTCCACAGATGGACCCCTCTCCCCTCCACCCCTGCTCCACAGATGGACCCCTCTCCCCCCCCCCCAGATGGACCCCCCTCCCCCCCCACCCCTGCTCCACAGATGGACCCCTCTCCCCTCCTCCCCTGCTCCACAGATGGACCCCCCTCCCTCCACCCCTGCTCCACAGATGGACCCCCTCTCCCCCTCCACCCCTGCTCCACAGATGGACCCCTCTCCCCTCCCTCCCCTGCTCCACAGATGGACCCCTCCCCCCTGCTCCACAGATGGACCCCTCTCCCCTCCACCCCTGCTCCAGATGGACCCCTCTCCCCTCCACCCCTGCTCCACAGATGGACCCCTCTCCCCCCCACCCCTGCTCCACAGATGGACCCCCTCTCCCCTCCACCCCTGCTCCACAGATGGACCCCTCTCCCCCCCCACCCCTGCTCCACAGATGGACCCCTCTCCCCCTACCCCCTGCTCCACAGATGGACCCCCTCCCCTCCACCCCTGCTCCACAGATGGACCCCTCTCCCCTCCACCCCTGCTCCACAGATGGACCCCTCTCCCCTCCACCCCTGCTCCACAGATGGACCCCTCTCCCCCCACCCCTGCTCCACAGATGGACCCCTCTCCCCCCCCCCCCCCTGCTCCACAGATGGACCCCCTCTCCCCCCACCCCTGCTCCACAGATGGACCCCTCTCCCCTCCACCCCTGCTCCACAGATGGACCCCCTCCCCTCCACCCCTGCTCCACAGATGGACCCCCCTCCCCCCCCCCCCCTGCTCCACAGATGGACCCCCCTCTCCCCTCCTCCCCTGCTCCACAGATGGACCCCCTCTCCCCTCCACCCCTGCTCCACAGATGGACCCCTCTCCCCTCCACCCCTGCTCCACAGATGGACCCCTCTCCCCTCCACCCCTGCTCCACAGATGGACCCCTCTCCCCTCCACCCCTGCTCCACAGATGGACCCCTCTCCCCTCCTCCCCTGCTCCACAGATGGACCCCTCCCCTCCCCCCTGCTCCACAGATGGGACCCCTCACCCCTGCCCCAGAAGGACCCCTCCCCTCCTGCTCCACAGATGGACCCCTCTCCCCTCCACCCCTGCTCCACAGATGGACCCCTCCCCCTCCCCCCCACCCCTGCTCCACAGATGGACCCCCCTCTCCCCTCCTCCCCTGCTCCACAGATGGACCCCTCCCCCCCCTCCACCCCTGCTCCACAGATGGACCCCTCTCCCCTCCACCCCTGCTCCACAGATGGACCCCTCTCCCCTCCACCCCTGCTCCACAGATGGACCCCTCTCCCCTCCACCCCTGCTCCACAGATGGACCCCTCTCCCCTCCTCCCCTGCTCCACAGATGGACCCCTCTCCCCTCCACCCCTGCTCCACAGATGGACCCCTCTCCCCTCCTCCCCTGCTCCACAGATGGACCCCTCCCCCCGCTCCACAGATGGACCCCTGCTCCACAGATGGACCCCCTCTCCCTCCTCCCCTGCTCCCAGATGGACCCCTCTCCCCTCCACCCCTGCTCCACAGATGGACCCCTCCTCCCCCTCCACCCCTCCCCTGCTCCACAGATGGACCCCTCTCCCCTCCTCCCCTGCTCCACAGATGGACCCCTCTCCCCCCCTCCACCCCTGCTCCACAGATGGACCCCCTCTCCCCCCACCCCTGCTCCACAGATGGACCCCTCTCCCCTCCACCCCTGCTCCACAGATGGACCCCCTCTCCCCTCCACCCCTGCTCCACAGATGGACCCCTCTCCCCTCCACCCCTGCTCCACAGATGGACCCCTCTCCCCTCCACCCCTGCTCCACAGATGGACCCCTCTCCCCTCCACCCCTGCTCCACAGATGGACCCCTCTCCCCTCCACCCCTGCTCCACAGATGGACCCCTCTCCCCTCCACCCCTGCTCCACAGATGGACCCCCTCCCCTCCACCCCTGCTCCACAGATGGACCCCCTCTCCCCTCCACCCCTGCTCCACAGATGGACCCCTCTCCCCTCCACCCCTGCTCCACAGATGGACCCCTCTCCCCTCCACCCCTGCTCCACAGATGGACCCCTCTCCCCCCCACCCCTGCTCCACAGATGGACCCCTCTCCCCTCCACCCCTGCTCCACAGATGGACCCCTCTCCCCTCCACCCCTGCTCCACAGATGGACCCCTCTCCCCCCACCCCTGCTCCACAGATGGACCCCCTCTCCCCTCCACCCCTGCTCCACAGATGGACCCCTCTCCCCCCTCCCCTGCTCCACAGATGGACCCCCTCCCCCTCCACCCCTGCTCCACAGATGGACCCCTCCCCCCCCACCCCTGCTCCACAGATGGACCCCTCTCCCCTCCACCCCTGCTCCACAGATGGACCCCCTCCCCTCCTCCCCTGCTCCACAGATGGACCCCTCTCCCCTCCACCCCTGCTCCACAGATGGACCCCTCTCCCCTCCACCCCTGCTCCACAGATGGACCCCCTCTCCCCTCCCCTGCCCCAGATGCTCCACAGATGGACCCCTCTCCCCCTCCACCCCTGCTCCACAGATGGACCCCCTCCCCCCCCACACCCTGCTCCACAGATGGACCCCTCTCCCCTCCACCCCTGCTCCACAGATGGACCCCTCTCTCCCCCCCACCCCTGCTCCACAGATGGACCCCTCTCCCCTCCTCCCCTGCTCCACAGATGGACCCCTCTCCCCCTCCACCCCTGCTCCACAGATGGACCCCTCTCCCCTCCACCCCTGCTCCACAGATGGACCCCTCTCCCCTCCTCCCCTGCTCCACAGATGGACCCCTCTCCCCTCCCCTCCCCACCCCTGCTCCACAGATGGACCCCTGCTCCACAGATGGACCCCCTCCCCTCCTCCCCTGCTCCACAGATGGACCCCTCTCCCCCCCTCCCCTGCTCCACAGATGGACCCCTCTCCCCCTCCACCCCTGCTCCACAGATGGACCCCTCTCCCCTCCCACCCCTGCTCCACAGATGGACCCCTCTCCCCTCCTCCCCTGCTCCACAGATGGACCCCTCTCCCCTCCACCCCTGCTCCACAGATGGACCCCTCTCCCCCCTCCCTGCTCCACAGATGGACCCCTCTCCCCCTCCACCCCTGCTCCACAGATGGACCCCTCTCCCCTCCACCCCTGCTCCACAGATGGACCCCTCCCCCCTCCCCCCCCCTGCTCCACAGATGGACCCCTCTCCCCCCCCCCCCCTGCTCCACAGATGGACCCCTCTCCCCTCCACACCCCTGCTCCACAGATGGACCCCTCTCCCCCCACCCCTGCTCCACAGATGGACCCCTCTCCCCTCCACCCCTGCTCCACAGATGGACCCCTCTCCCCTCCACCCCTGCTCCACAGATGGACCCCTCCCCCCCCACCCCTGCTCCACAGATGGACCCCTCTCCCCTCCACCCCTGCTCCACAGATGGACCCCTCTCCCCTCCACCCCTGCTCCACAGATGGACCCCTCTCCCCTCCTCCCCTGCTCCACAGATGGACCCCTCTCCCCTCC
>JAKELJ010000743.1:0-15806 GCA_025594165.1 Tamias sibiricus
TTTGCCCAATCCTCATTTCTGGAGTTAAACCCTAGTTAGGAGGATTAATGCCCAATCATTTGTGGCAGATGGATGTTACTCAGGGAGCCAAGGGTTTTGGAAAGATTGCGATTTCATTAATGTGACTATAGATACATGCTCAGGCATTGATTTGTGCTTCCTTACAGTCTGTGAGAAAAAGTTAAAGATGTTACATCTCATTGTTTGCAAGCTTTTGCTGCATTGGGCATCCCCAAAAATGCTTAAAACAGATAATGGGCCCCGCATATACGTCCTCATCTTTCAAAACAGTTTTGCGCAAAATTCAATATACTCCCCATAAACAGGCATCCCATACAATCCTCAGGGTCAGGGCATTATTGAAAGAGCAAACGAAAACACCTGAAAATTATGTTATTAAAACAAAAAGAAGGAAATTGGAAAAGTCCTAAGGACAGATTGGCAGTTGCCCCTGTTTACCTTAAATTTTTTTAACTTTAGACTCTAATGGTTTATTCTGCTGGAGACAGACATTGGAATCCACACCAACAACATAAACCTTTGGTTTTTACTGGAAGGATGTTCTTTCAGGTACATGGAAGGGTCCAGATCCCAGTATTAATTTGGGGAAGAGGATCTGTTTGTGTTTTTCCAAAAGACGGAATCCTCTCCAATATGGATACCATCTAGATTAATAAAACAGGTACCACATCAAAATGATCAAGATGAAGTTATTGAAGAATCAAGATTAATAAAAAAGGTACAAAATCAAGAGGACCAAGATGAAGGTATAGAATGATTCCCTCAAAAGAGTCCTTCAAAATATTTCACAACTTAAGTGGTCATTCTCTCCCGGCTGGGACGAGGAGATCTCTCTTTAGTGTGCACACAATTGTATTTTTTTTTTCTTTTTATACATGTCTTTATGTCTGTACATTTGTCTACATTTCATGTTAATGTGACGTCACAAATATATGTTTTGTATGCTTGTTCGTCTGTCCAGTGTGACGTCACAAAGAACAAAGCGCTTATGAAAAAGAAAAATAAGAAATATATATATATATGGATCCAAATAACTTTAATTCATTTTAGGTTAAGAGTATTCAATTTAGGTAAATAATTTTATAAATGAAGGTACTTTCAATTTTGATTTATAGGTGTCCCTGGGACTTCTCTTTAGCAAACAATATGACTAGTGCTATATAACCTGATATTTTTTGGTGTTTTGACTTAAGATTGTTTATTTGTTATTAACTTCATTTGTTTAATAGCTCATTAATTTCAATATCTCAACAGGTAAAAAATTGCTCTGTATACAGAGACTCAAGGGTTTCCAGCTAACAAATTATTTCTCTCAAGTGCCTTTACCTTTTCTTTAATCTATCTTTAATGCAGTAATTACCTCAGTCTTTTTCTTTGTTTTGTTCTAAATATGACATTTTTCCAACTTATGTTTGTAAAAGCTCAACCAGCGATGTATGTGAACAAAATCAACTTTAATTTTTCTAATCTAATTATTCTATTTTGTAGTTTGACAACTCGCCTCTTGACTCAGTGCTGCAATAGCACTGCCTTTCCTTTAATAATTGATGCTTGAGTTTCTAGGTAGCGGGCCCTGAAGATTTGCCGGTGGCATTGTCTAAACATAAAAAAGACGTCTGCTGCTAACAACAAGCGGCCGCAAATCCCTGGCTGCTCAACCCATCAAACAACCTCATCCAACAGTGTGGCCTCTGCTCTACATGCATGGGGGCCTCCTACATCAACATGTTATAACAAATGGACATTTTGATCTTTCATTGTTTTGGGACTTTACGGGACAATGCCTTGCGGGTATTTGTCTAGAGAATTCAGTGTGTTACTTGATGGAACTTAGGGCAGCTGATTTGTTTAAACAATTTTGATATGCTATGCAATTTGGCTCATCACCAAAAGGCTTGTTGCCTTAAAGCCGCAACATCTCCTCACAATTGGACGGCTGTTAGTCATCATATATAGTCGATCCTAAAGGGCTCCATTGGATGGCTGGTTAGCCAATGACGGGTAAGATCCCCAGAGGGGGACAACCTAAGACAGGCACAGTCGCACGGGACAGTCTCATGTGGCCGACATATCAACCTAAGACAGGAGTCAAGGGCACAGCCTTGATTATCCGATGACGGTAAGAATGTTGGTTGCACATAGACGTCCTAGAGCATTACCTCTTTTAAAACAAAAAAAGGGGGAAATGCAGGAGCCCTGTTTGGGGATTGGCTTGAATTGCAGTTGACTATGAGCCGTGGAGATTTGGGCATTGTCGCCCACCCGTTGTCTCACGGGATTGTTGCGGGATCTCGAGTGACTTGGCCGAAATTGCCTGATCGGTGTCAGCGCCATTTTAGGTGGTGTTGTTTGGCGTTGTGTTAGTCGTTATTAGAACAGAGAGAAAAGTTATCAGAATAAAAAGCTGTTTGTCTCCAGTTTGCTTCTGAAGTTTTTCCCGCGGCTCCGTTGCTCCAAGCGCTTCAGGCAGCAACAACCAGGTCTGCTCTGGTGCCCCAAATCCAGGATTCAGGCAGAGGAATCACCACTACTCTCCAGTTCTCCCATCAGACCTGGAAAGAGACCAGGAAAGGTTCTACAGGCAAACCCAGGCCTTCTTGCAACCTCATTTTAGAAAGGCCCAGATCTATCACAACAACCATATCACTAAAATACTGGGCCTCGAAAGGAGCACAACATTGAAGGCATTTACCAAGAATGCCCAAGAACTGCATTAATTAGTGCCCCATGGCGCACATACAATGCCGCTTCCCCCGCCCTTTCCTGTGTAAAAAAACGCCATCGCAAACAAAGGCCCAAAAAAAGTCGTGACAGTGCTGGTGGTTGCCCTCGAGTGACCCTGCTCCACTAAGAAACCTTAATTATATTAGAAAATAAGGATTGGTAATTTCAAATCCTTCTTTCTCTTCAAGTTGGGATGACAATATCTTGCATGTGGCCACAACTGCCCTCCAACTAGAGATCTTTTTTACCTCAACTACATCAAAAGGACCACTTTCATTTCTAATTCAGAAACCACTGTGGGGTCGGAAAGCACTCTAAATTCATAAGTACCTGTACGTGGTGGAACTTCATTCTCTACAAATCATGTCCCATGTCGGGGGCTTAATTCCTCTTGAAGGCTCTGTTGTACAATGATTATCTGATGATAAATCCCTTGGATAAAGATGACACCTCAGGAAACTTCTGACCCTCGAGCATTATCTATTTCCCACGCATCTAGTCAACCATCTAAGTGATCAGTAGCATGGCATGCATCAAGACCAGAAGGGATTCCACATTAATTGATTTCACATTTCATGAACTCAAGGAGGCAACAAATTCTCACCGATTCCCCTGAGACGAAGACTGTAAGCATCAACTGACTGTTGCGTGCATTTTTACTTCTTCTCCTTATCACCCATGGAAGCCTGACATTTTCCCATTGAATTGACATATGCTTCCACTCCAAAAGTAAACTCAAGGCACTATTGCAGCTTTATACTTATATGCACATTTCAGTCTAATACACCCATAAGTGAACCACAAATTTACACAAGTGAGCAGATAGCCAGCAGATTAATGTCCTTACTATTATGATTGTCCATCACAGACTATTCCTGGTTCTTTCTCCTTTTCAATTGATTGGTTTAATTAAAATCAACTGGCCCAGCCATGATTGCCTTTCACAGGAGAACATTGAAAATAAAATGAAGATATATAAAGCATAATAAAAAAATGGAAAAACAAAAAAACAGTGCCAACGTAGAAAGACCTACACAATTCTCCCTATCAAGTCCTCAACAATTTGCATCGATTTGGCCTACCCAAATGATCCCTGTGAGACAAGGGAAAGGATCATGCCCACTAAGCTCTAAGCTACCAGAGAACCCGTTTTTTAAATGGAGTTTTGACTCTGGTCTCGTAATTTTGTTCTTTGGGCTTGGATACAGAATGCTTATTCGGACCTTGTGCCACCTACAATGGTTTCTGTTTGTCTGTTCTACACCTACCCTGAAGGATAAATCCTTCCACATGAAGACAACAAACTACGCCTTGTCGCATCTTTTTCCCATTTAGCCTGGACAAGAGCAAAGTGTGTCAAAGCACCTTCATAATCCCTTAGACAGTGTCCCTCAGGTCACCGTGCACAGAGCATATCCCAATACACAATGCCAGTACTTCTTGTGGAAGCACCTACGTCTCTCCTGGTCTGCTCAGGCCCCCAAAGACCCAGGATTCAAGGCTGTGAACACCACTACTCAGTTCTTCCCCTCAGGGCCCTGAGAAAAGACAGGGAGTCTACAGGTCATCCAGGCCTCTTATGCAACTCTATTTAAGAAAAAGTGCCAGATCTACACAACAACCATACTACTATTATACTGGGCCTCAAAGGCACAAACATTGAAGGCTTTTCCCAAGAATATGGGCCCAAGTACTGCATTAGTGCCCCATGGCGCTACATCTAGGCCGCTTCCCACCAAATGCCGCCCTTCCCGTGTGAGAAAAAAACACCATTCAATCGCAAACAAAGGCCCAAAAAAGCGTAAAACTGGCTGGTGTGTTTCCTCGGAGTGACCACGATCTCCAAGATACCATTATTTTTTTGAAATATGGATGTAAATTCAATACTTTCTTCCTGATTCAAAAGTGGGAACACAACAACTTGCAAGTTGGCCCGCCACAATAGCCTCCAACTTGAAACTTTTTCCTCAAACAACATCAAAGACCCTTTCATTCAAAATTCAGAAACCACTGTGGGGCCGGAATGCACTCTAATATCATAGTACCTGGTCGTTGTGTGGAACTTCAATTCTCTTACAAATCATGTCTCATTCGGTGGGGCTTTAATTTCCTCTTGAAGGATCTCTTGTACCCTGAGTCTCTATGATCAAAACCCTTGTGGATGACATAAACCACCTCAAGGAAACTTCTGACCCTAGAGCAGTTCTTTTCCAAGCAGCTAGTCACCCGAATCTACGTTATCAGTTACCTGGCTCCAGCATCAAGGACCATAAGTGATAGCCAGCAAATATTGATTTCACATTTCCATGAACTCAAGGGATGCAACAAAATCTCACGAGTCCAACCTGAGAGATGCCGAAGACAGTAAGCATTACTGACAGTTAGCGTTGCTTTTCACCTTTCTCACCTTATCACCCATGGAAGCCTGACATTACCTCCCAGTGAATTGACATCTGCTTCCACTCACAAGAAGTAATCTCAAGGCACTATGCAATCTTATACTTGTATGCACATTTCAGTCTTATACACCATAAGTGACCACATATATAGCACAAGAGAGCAATAGGCCAGCAGATTATTTCCTTATTTATTTAGATTGATCCTTCACAGACATTAACCCTTGTTCTAATCTCCTTTCAATTGATTGTTTACTTAAAATAACTGGCCCACCCAGTCCAGAGTGACTTCACAGGAGCACATTGAAAATAAAACTGATAATATAGAATATCAGAATAAAAAAAAAGAAAAACAAAAAAACATTGCCAACTAGAAAGACCTACACATTACAACCTATCTAGTCTCAACAAATGCAACAATTTGGCCTCCCTAATATCCCGGTGAGACATTGGAAAAAATCTGCCACCAGCTTTACCAGAAAAACGGTTCCAAATGAGTTTTGACTCTGGTCTCGTAAGTTGTTCTTGGGGCCATGTAAACAATGCTGATGCGGTCTTGTGGCCAAACCACCTAAAATGGTTCTGTGTTTGTCTGTTTTACACTGACAACTGAAATGGCTTAGAGCACTTCCACATGATCTACTTAAACTAAGCTTGTTTGCATCTTTTCCCAAAGAGCCAGACAAGATCAAAAGTGAAGTCTAAAGCACCTTCATTATCCATTGACTGTTGCCCTCATGACAATGTTCAAACAGAGCTCAAGCACCAATCCTCATTGCCAGGACTTCTTGATGGAAGCACCTCGTCTCTCTGTTCTGCTCTTGGCCCCAAAATCCAGTATTCAGTGCTGAGGAATCATCCACTACTCAGTTCTCCCACCAGGGGCCCTCATGGAAAATACAGGGTAGATCTACAGGGCAACCCATGCCTTCTGCAACACCATTTTATAAAGGCTAGATCTACACAAACAACCAGTACAACTTTTAATACAGGAACTCAATGTAGCATCATCTAACATTGAAGGCTTTCCCAAGAAGAGCCCACGTACTTCAAACGTTCCCCATGGCGCTCATTCTAGGCTGCTTCCCTCCCCCGACCTTCCGTGTGTGAAAAATAACGCCATTCGCAAACAAAGGCGCAAAAATGTCGTGACTGACCGGTGTGAAGCCCTCTGGTAACCCCCGCTCTCCAAGATACCTTTATTTTTTTGAAATATGGATTGTAAATTTCAAATACTTCTCATGTTCAAGTGGGATCACAACAACTGCATGTTGGCCACAATATTGCCACCAACTAGAGAACTATTTAACCGCTCAAATTACTCAAAGGACCCCCTTTCAATTCTAATTCAGAAACCACTGTGGGGCAGGAATGCACTCTAATTTCATTAGTTACTGGAATAGGTGAACTTCATTCTCAACAAAAATCATTTTCCATTCGGGTGGGGCTTATTTTTACTTTAATGCACTCTTATCTCTTGTACGGTTGGTTTTTTCTCCTGGGGGGGGGGGGGGGGGGGGGTGCACCTGTCTCTGAGTTTCTGATGATAAATCCCTTGGATGAAGAGACACCTCAGAAAACTTCTGACCCTAGAGCAGTTTCTTTTCCAAGCAGCTAGTCACCCATCTATTGGATCAGTGACCTGGCCCTTGCATCCAAGTCCAGAATTGATGCATCAAAATATTGATTTCACATTTCATGAACTCCAAGGGAGGCACATTCCTCACTAGACACCTTAGAGCACCGAAGAACTGTAAGCATCTAACTGACTGATGCGTGCATTTTCACCCTTCTTCTCCTTATCACTCCATGGAAGCCTGACATTCCCAGTGAAGTGAATCATATGCTATCCACTCCAAAAGAAATCTCAAGCACTATGCAAGCTTATACTTTTATGCAAATTTCAGTCTTATACGCCATAAGTGACAACATATTCTACACAAGTGAAGCATTTTACCAGCAGATTTTATTTCTTAATTATTTTGATAGATATCCCGAGACATTTTCCTTGGTATATTCCCCTTTTTTTTCCTCTCCTGTCAATTGATTGTTTAATTACAATCAACTGGCCCAGGTCCAGTCCTGAGTGACTCACAGGAACACATTGAAAATAAAACTGAAAAGATAGAATATTCAGAATTAAAAAATGAAAAAACAAAAAAACAAGTACCAACTTGAAAGACCTACACATTTTCTACTATCTAGTCTCAACCATTGCATTGATGGACTCTCCAAATGACCCGGTGAGACATTGGAAATGATCCTGCCACCAAGCTCAACCAGAAAACCGGTTTCCAAATGGAGTTTTGACTCTGGGTCTCGTAATTGTTCTTGGGGCTTGGATACAGAAGCAGATTGCTTCTTGTGCCACCTAAAATGGTTCTGTTTGGTCTGTTCAACACTGACGCCGAATGGCTTAGGAGCACGTCCCATTGATGACTTCAAACTAACGCCTGTTGCATCTTTTCCACAATGACCCTGGAACAAGAGCAAAGTGTGTCAAAGCACCTTCCTTATCCCTTTGACAGTGTCCCACATACATGTGTGCACAGAGCTTAGCACCAATTCACAGTGCCACAAAAAGGACTTCTTGTGAACACCTTCGGTCTCTTCCTGGTCTTGCTCAGGTCTCCAAATCAGGATTAAGGCTGAGTAATCTCCACTACTCAGTTCTCCCGCAGGTCCCTGGGAAAGACAACACGGAGGGTCTCCAGGGCATCCCAGGCCTCATGCAACTCATTTAAGAAAGGCCAGATCTACACAAACAACCAGTACAAGAACTTTATACTGGTGACAGTCCTCAATGTAGCACAACATTGAAGGCTTTTCCCAAAAAGGCCCAAGAACTGCATAGTGCCCCATGGCGCAACATTCTAGGAGGCCGCTTCCCCCGCCCTTCCAGTGTAAAAAAAAAAAGGCATTCGCAACAAAGGCCCCAAACAAAGCGTGGACTGACTGGTGGTGTTGCTCTCTGATAAACCCTCTCTTTCACAAGATCCCTTTAATTTTTTTGAATATGGATTGTAAATTTCAAATACTTCTTCCTGTTCAAGTGGGATCACAACATCTTGCATGTTGGCCACAATGCCTCCAACTTGAGAACTTTATACCTCAAACAACATCACAGGACCCCTTTCAATTCTAATTCATAACACTGTGGGGCCGGAAGTCACGCAAATTTCATTAGTAACCTGACTTGGTGGAACTTCCAATCACAACACATCATGTCCAATTCGTGTGGGCTTATTTTCCTCTATTAAGGCTCTCTGTACCCTGATATCTGATGATAAATCCCTTGATGAAGAGGGACACCTCAGAAAACTTCAGACCATAAACCAGTTCTTTTCCAAGCAGCTAGTCCCTCCATCTATTGGAATCACTGACCATCCTAGCATCAAGACCAGAAGTGTACGCCATCAAAATTTTTTCACAAGTCATGACTCAAGGGAGGCAAACAAATTCACACGAGTCACCTGAAGGAGGCCCGAAGACATGTAAAGCATCTACCTGACAGTTGCGTGCATTTTCACCCATCATCTACCTTATCACCCATGGAAGCCTGACAATTTCCCAGTAGAATTGACATAAGCTCCACTCCAAAAGTAAATCTCACTGCACTATGCAATGCTTATACTTTAATGCACATATCAGACTTATACACCTAATGACCACATATATTTAACGCAATGAAGCATTAGAAGCATATATATAATTCCTTAATTATTATGACTTTCCTTCACCGACATTTTCTCCTTGGATTCTTTCTTTCTTACTCCTTGTCAATTATTGATTAAATTAAAATCAACTGGCCCCAGTCCTGAGTGACATTTCAACAGAACAAAACAATTGACAAAAAACTGATAGATAGATATGCAGAATCAAAAAATGAAAAACAAAAAAACAGTGCCAACAAGAAAGACCATGCACATTTCAACCTAAACTAGTCCCACCAACCATTGCTGAATTTGGCCTCCCTAATGAACCCGTGTGGGAGACATTGGAAAGGATCTTGCCACCAGCTCAACCATAAATACAGGTTTCCAAATGGAGTTTATGACTCTGGGTCACGATAAGATGTTCTTGGGCTTGGAAACAGATGCTGATGCGTTTCCTTTGTGTGCCACCTCCAATGGTTCTGGTTTGTCTGTTCTAGCACTGACCCCTGAATGGCTTAAGCACTTCCACATGATACCTCAAACCTAAGCCTTGTGGCATCTTTTCCCAAGAGCCTGGACAATAGCAAAGTGTGTCAGGCACCATCATTAACCCTTTGACATTGTCCCTCCGGTCACATGTACAGAGCTTAGCACCAATTCTTCCAGTGCCAGGACTTCTGTGGAAGCACTTCAGTCTCTCCTGTTCTGCTCTGGGCCCCAAAGTCCAGGATTCAGGCTGAAGGAAATCACCACTACTCCAGTTCACCCTCAGCTATGGGAAAAGACAGAGAGGTCTACATGAACATCCCAGGTTTCTTGTGACCTCATTCGAATGGCCAGATCTACACACCAACCAGGAACTACTTTTATACTAGGCCTCAATTGGAGCACAACATTGAAGGCTTTTCCCTCAAAAGGCCCAAGTACAGCATTATTCCCTGGAGCTCATCTAGGCGCGCTTTTCCCCCCCCCGCCCTTCCTGTGTAAATAAAACGCCATGCGCAGAACAAAGGCCCAATAAGCGTGAACAGACTGGTGAGTTTTTGCCCCTCGGAGTATCCCCAGCTCTCAACAAGATACATTATTTTTTTGAATGTGGATTGAAAATTTCAAATACTTCTTCCAGTTTCAAGTGGGATCCAACATCTTGCCTGTTGGCCACAAATGGCCTCCCACTTGAGAACTTTATTACCTCAACTCACCTCAAAGGACCCATGTGGTTTTTCCTTCATTTCTCATTCATAAACCACTGAGGCCGGAATGCACTCTAATTTCATTAGCACCCTGTCTTGGTGTAACTGTCATTCTCCTACAAAACATGTCCATTCGGTGGGGCTAATTTCCACCTTGAAGCTCTCTTTGTAACCCTGATTATCTGATGATAAATCCCGTTGGATGAAGAGGACACCTCAGGAAAACTTCTGACACCTCAGACCATTTCTTTTCCAAGCAGCTAGTCACCACATACTATGTGATCATTACATGCCATGCATCAAGTCCAGAAAGGGATGCAGCCAAAATATTGATTTCACATTTTCATGAACTCAAATAGGCACAAATACTCACGAGTCACCTTAGGAGGCCGAATAACTGTAAGGCATCTACTGACTGTTTGCGAGCATTTTTTCAACTTCTTCTCCTATTACCCATGGAAGCCTGACATTTCCCATTGAAGTGACATATGCTTCCACTCCAAAAGTAATCTTCAAGGCAACAATTCATGCTTTACTTTTATGCACATTTCAGTCTTATACACCAGAATGTGACCACATATTTACCAACGAGTGAACATTAGGCAGGAGCCCTGTTTGGGGATTGACTTGAATTGCAGTTGACTATGAGCCGTGGAGATTTGGCCATTGTCGCCCTCCCGTAGTCTCACGGGACTTTGTTGCGGGATCTCGAGTGACTTGGCCGAAATTGCTGATCATTCGGGTCAGCGCCATTTTTTAGGTGTGTTTGTTTGGCGTGTGTTAGTCGTTGTTAGAACCAGAGAGAAAAGTTATCAGAATAAAAAGCTGTTTGTCTCCAGTTTGCTTCTGAAGTTTTTCCCGCGGCTCCGTTGCTCCAAGCGCTTCAGGCAGCAACAGGTGGCGGCCCGTACGGGGAACTTCGGAGCGGACAGGTAAGAACTGAAAGGTCTCTAAAGATGGGTTCGAATATAACTGAATCCCAAGTGATAGAGGCTATGCAAAGACTCCTTGATATACCTGACTCTGTTCTCAGTGAGGGAATATATAGACAAAAGTGAAAGTGATCAAAAAAGTGTAGATTCCACTGGGCCAACTGAGACCAGTAAAGAGAGTATTAGAAGAGACCCAAAATGACAAAAATCCAAGCTATTAAAGCTATTCGGGAGTTATTGGCGAAAGCTGAAGGATACTTGCTCTCACTGGAACCTGGGCCTCAGGATATTGCTGTCAGTGAAATTAGCAGTGGTGAGGAATCTAGTAAAAGTGATCCTGAGAAAATGAGGAAAAAGAAATTAAAAAAGACCGAGAAAAAGGTCCCGTCAGGCAGAGGAGTCACTTGTGTCCCCTCTACTCCCCCATGGGTGGAATCCATTACAGAAAATATGAAGGGTATTACTAGGCATTTGCATACCCTAGAAACAGAAATAAAAAGTCTTTCTGATCGCTTATGCGCTCTCGAGGACAACTCACAGATACATTGGGAACCGCCAGCATTTGAAAAGAAAAATGGACAGAGTGTCCATCAGTCAGTAGATTTCAAAACAATAAAAAATCTCAAAGAGGCAGTAATGACTTATGGGCCCCAAGCTCCTTTCACGTTGAGTATGCTGGAGTCCCCTTAACACCTTTAGCTTAACCCCCTCAGACTGGAAAAGTCTATGTAAAGCAACATTAAGCGGGGGGCAATTCTTGGTTTGGCGATCGCAATTCCAAGAACTTTGTATAGAAACGGCTAAAAGAAACGCGGCTGCAGGTTTGAAAACTATAAATATAGACATGCTCACAGGAGAAGGGCAATTCGCAGACTTACAGGCTCAAACAGATTATGACCCAGATATATATGCTCAGATAAATGCAGCTGCCTTAGAGGCATGGAAAACTGTACAAGGACCTGGGATCTACAAGGTAGCTTGTCAAAAGTGATTCAAGGACCTAATGAGCCGTATGCCGACTTTGCTGATCGACTTTTGAGAACTGCAGGTAGTGTGTTTGCAGATGTTGACCAAGCTAATGCCATTAGTTGTTCAATTAGCTTATGGGGAAAATGCAAATAAATGGTGCCAAGCAGCCATCAGGCCATGGAGAACTAAAAAGGATCTTTCCGTATATATACAACTATGTAAAGATATAAATGGCGCCTTTGTCACAGGAAATGTGATTGCAGCCTCAATGAGAAGGTGCTTCCTCTCGAAATTTCACAAAGGCTAAACGTAGATATTATAATCAATCAGGATATTCCAGGCAAAATTATCATAATCAATCAGGCAATTCTAGGCAAAATCCCAAAAGAGAAATAAGACCAAGCTCATACCGTGCCCCAGGCCGCTGCCCCAGGTGTAAAAAGGGAAATCATTGGGCCAATAAATGCCATTCAAAATTTGACATCCATGGAAATCCTTTGTTCAGGAATTCAAAAAACGGGGCACGGGCCCAATACCCCGGGGCCCACAAATGTACGGGGCATTGCAGAAGGAGTATCCTCAAGCATCCACTCAGATGCTTCCCCGACACAATCCCTACTACCCATCCACTCCCCTCGCCAGAGGAACAAGAGGAAATGCAGGATTAGACCTCTGTTCCACCGCCCGAATAGTGTTAACACCTGAAATGGGGGTTCAACTGATTCCCACAGGAGTCAGGGACCTCTTCCCTCAGGGACTGTAGGACTTATTATCGGGCGTAGTCCTAAAAGCTTATTAGGTTTGCAAGTGACCCCAGGTGTAATAAACTCAGACTACAAAGGGGAAATAAAAATAAATGCTTAGCTCACCCCAAAGTATAACTTCTGTTAATCAAGGAGATAGAATTGCTCAGTTGCTTCTCCTTCCCAATTTACATAATTCATTTAAAATGGGTATGCCTCAAGAAGGGAACAATAGAGGATTTTGTTCCACTGACTCAAGTCCCATGGCTTGCTGGGTTCGAGACTGTTCAAGGAGGCCTATGTGTAAAATAAAAATCCAAGGAATAGAAATGGAGGGATTAATAGATACTGGAGCTGACTCTTCCATTATTAATTTACGCCAATGGCCCAAGCACTGGCCTCTGCAAAAAGCTTCAACCAGTTTAAGAGGCTTGGGATATAATAACCTCCCAGATAAAAGTGCAGTAATTTTAAAATGGGAGGATGATGAAGGCCATAAAGGAACATTTCAGCCTTATGTTTTACCTAATCTACCGGTTACTTTATGGGGAAGAGATATTTTGCAACAAATGGGAGTACACCTTGCAACCAAGCCTGCAGATGTTAAATGTGAAAACCTACAGGGTAATCTTAACCATAAAAGAACTCATTATCAAAAAGTACAGAGTAATCTTAACCCTAAAAGTAATCATTGTCATAAAGGAAAAAGATATTTTTTTTCGGGGCCACTGAGAAAATAATTTTGAAAATACCATGGCTTTCTGATAAGCCAGTGTGGGTCCCTCAGTGGCCCCTATCTAAAGAGAAATTACAAGCGGCCCACCAATTAGTTCAGGAACAATTAGAAGCAGGTCATATAGAACCTTCCACCTCTCCCTGGAATTCCCCCATATTTGTGATCAAGAAAAAGTCAGGAAAATGGCGATTGTTACATGATCTTAGACAAATCAATAAAACCATGCAAGTTATGGGGCCTACTCAACCTGGACTTCCTAGTCCCGTAGCTATTCCAAAAAATTTCCATCTTATTACTCTTGATATAAAGGATTGCTTCTTTTCTATTCCCCTACATCCTCTGGATGCCCCCAGGTTTGCTTTTTCCGTTCCTTCTATGAACAATAATGGCCCTGATCAGAGATATCAATGGAAGGTTTTACCACAGGGAATGGCTAATAGCCCCACCATATGCCAAATATATGTGGACAAGGCTATCCAACCCATTAAAAATAAATATCCAAACCTCATGTGTCTACATTACATGGATGATATTTTATTGGCCCACCCTAATCAAAAAATCTTATTTAATATATTCAGTGATGTGGTAGAAAATTTAAAAAAATATGGATTATATATAGCAGAAGAAAAAGTTCAAACCAGATCTCCCATATTATATTTAGGATTTAAAATCATGGATACTTTTGTTAGACCCCAAAAAATTTTAATAAATAAAGAACATTTGACCACCCTCAATGATTTCCAAAAACTACTGGGAGACATTAATTGGCTTCGCCCTACACTAAATCTCACTACTGGCCAACTAAAACCTTTATTTGACATCCTTCGTGGAGATCCTGATCCATCTTCACCACGAACATTGACTCCTGATGCTAGGAAAGCTTTAAAGTTAGTAGAAAAAGCCATCGAAGGAGCTCATTGTGATAGATTTGATTTAACTCAACCGCTGATGTTGATTATTATTTCTTCACAATATACACCCACAGGAGTATTTTGGCAACAAGGGCCTTTATTATGGATACATTTGCCCGTCTCTCCTAAAAGTATAATTGAATCTTATACCTCCATGGTGGCTAAACTTATTCTTCAAGGACTTAAGACTTCTACTAAAATATTTGGCATTCACCCTGCTACTATTATTATTACTCCCTATTCATCATCACAGATTGAATACTTATGCTTCAATGATAATGATTGGGCTATAGCTAAATGCTCTACTTCTGCAAATTTTGATAATCATCTTCCTAAGTCCCCTATATTATCTTTTTGTATTAATCATCCTATTATATTTCCACAGGTAATAAAAAATCAACCTATTCCTAAGGCATTTAATGTATTTACAGATGGGTCCTCAAATGGTACTGCTACAGTAGTCACTAAAAAAGAAAATATGACTTACATAACTGCACACAAATCAGCTCAACTAGTGGAACTGGAAGCTGTGGTAAGAGCTCTGGAAAATTTTTTAGGGACCAGCCCGTAAACATTTTTTCAGATAGCCACTATATTGTACAAGCCGTCCCAAAATTAGAGTTAGCAGGACCAATAGCACCTCATACTCCAGCCTTTAAATTGTTTTATCAAATACAAAAACTTTTGTGGGCAAGAAAAGAACCTCTATTCGTAGGCCATATTAGAGCACATACTAATTTGCCTGGTCCCCTCCATGAAGGTAATCAAAAGGCTGATGAACTTACAAAAACAGTATTTATACTTTCAGCGCTACAACAAGCTACTTTATTTCATTCCCAGTTTCATGTCAACAGCACCACCTTGCAACGTAGGTTTAAAATCACAAAGGAGCAAGCCAGAACAATTGTAAAAGATTGTAAATCTTGTATGACACATTTGCCCAATCCTCATTTCGGAGTTAACCCTAGAGGATTAATGCCCAATCATTTGTGGCAGATGGATGTTACTCATGAGCCAAGTTTTGGAAAATTGCGATTTATTCATGTGACCATAGATACATGCTCAGGCATGATTTTTGCTTCCTTACATTCTGGAGAAAAAGTTAAAGATGTTACATCTCATTGTTTGCAAGCTTTTGCTGCATTGGGCATCCCCAAAATGCTTAAAACAGATAATGGCCCCGCATATACGTCCTCATCTTTCAAACAGTTTTGCGCAAAATTCAATATATCCCATAAAACAGGCATCCCATACAATCCTCAGGGTCAGGGCATTATTGAAAGAGCAAATAAATTTTTTTTAACTTTAGAACCCTAATGGTTTATTCTGCCTGAGACCGACGATTGGAATCCACACCAACAACAAAACCTTTGGTTACTGGAAGGATTGTTCTTATCATGGTACATGGAATGGTCCAGATCAGTGTTAATTTGGGGAAGAGATCAGTTTGTTGTTTTTCCAAAAGAAGAATCCTCTCCAATATGGAAACCATCTAGATAATAAAACAGTACACATCAAAATTATC
>JAKELJ010000744.1:0-15806 GCA_025594165.1 Tamias sibiricus
TCACATTTCCGGAACTCAAGGGAGGCAACAAATTCCTCACGAGTCACCTGAGGAGCCGAAGACTGTTAAGCGTCTACTGATATGTTGCATATGCGATTTTGCATCTTCTTCTCCATTAATCACCCCATGAAAACCATGACATGTTCGCCATGTGTATGTAGTGACATATGCTTCCACTCCAATTAAGTTTCTAATCTCAAGGCAGTGGATCAGGTGTCGGTAGACAGTGTGATCGGGTGTGGCGCAGTGTGCATGTCATAGGCTTTATACTTTTAATGCATCATTTCACGTCTTATACACCAGTCAGTGACCTCCATATTTGTACATCAAATTGTATCATTAGCCAGCAGATTTCTATTTCCTTAATTATTTTGACTTGAGCTTCTTCACAGACATTTTTTTCCATGGTTCTTTCTCCTTGTCGAATTCTTTGTTTTAATTAAAATCACCTGCCTTTGCCCAGTCGCTGAGTATGTGTACCTTCAGAGGAGCAAATTATGTGAAAATATAAAACTATAATAGATAGTAGATATATGCAGAATAAAAAAGATGAAAAAAAAACAAAAAAACCAGTAACCACACTTTAAAGACCTACACATTTCCTACCTATCTGTTTTCTGAAACTATATGCATAGATTTGGACCCCTCCCTAATGATTCCCCGCGTGTGATTTACATTTGAAAGGAATCTTGCCCACCAGCTTCTACCAGGGAAGAAAACCTGTTTCCAAATGGGAGAACGGTTTAGTTTTAGTAATTTTGGACTGCCTGGGTCATGGTTATCCACGGTATGTTGTTCTTGGGCTTTGGACACTATGGATGCATGTATGGCTTTGCTGAGGTCTTGTGTCTGATGCCAGAAAAGACCTGACAAATGGTTCTGTTTGGTCTGTTTCTACTTTGACCCTGAATGCTTAGAGCACTACCACATATGACTTCAAACTAAGCCTGTGTTTGCATTTTCCCCAAAGAGGCTGGACAAGAACAAAGTGGTCAAAGCACCTTCATTATCCCCTTGACATTGTCCCTCAGGTCAAGTGCACAGAGCTTAGCACCAAGCTCAGTTCCAGGGACTTATTGTGGAAGCACCTTTCCGTTCCCACTCCAGGTCTGCTCTGGGCCGAAGCACAAAGCTCGCATGATTCAGGCTGCGGAAACACCACTACATCCAGGTTCTCCCTCAGGCCCCTGGGAAAAGCCAGGGAGGTCTACCAGGGCCATCCCTGGCCTCTTGCAACTACTTTTTCGAAAGGCCTAGATCTACACAACAACCAGTACTTCTATTTTACTCCTAGGCTTCAATGGAGCCAACAAACATTGAAGGCTTTTCCCAAGCAGGCCCAAGAACTACATTAGTGCCCCATGGCACTCATATGTAGGCAGCTTCCCCCGCCCTTCCTGTGTGAAAAAAACGCCAGTTTCCCACAAACAAAGGCCCGCAAAGAGAGTGAGACTGGCAGCTCTATTGGCCCTCTGAGTAGACCCCGTCTCTCCAAGATCCCCTTAATTTTTGTTTGAAATAAGGAATTTTAAATTTCAAATACAACTCCTTAGTTCGAAGTGGGATCTCAACCATCTTTGCATGTTGGCCACAATATGCCTCCAACATGAGAAACTTTTTACACTCAAACCTATAATCAAAGGACCCCTTATCAATTCCTAATTCAGAAGCCACTCTGGGGCCGAAATGCACTCCAAAATTCATTAAGCTCCTGGTCGGGGTGGAAATTCATTCTCCTACCAATCATGTCCCGTTCCAGGTGGGACGTATTTCCTCTTGAAGGCTCTGTTGTACCCTGGAGGTAGCTGAGGTATACAAGTGGCCCTTGGGATGGAAGAAGATAACTCCAGGAAACTTCATACCACTAGAGCAAGTCATTCCAGAGCATCTAGTCACCCATCTATGGTGATTCAGTGACCAGGCCAATCGCAATGAGGTGGGGGGGGGGAGTCCCAAAAAAGTTTGCCAGCCAAGTATTGATTTTTCACATTTCCTGTACTCAAGGGACGCAATCAAATTCCTCACGAGTCACCGGAGGAGGCCGAAGACAGTACAGCGTCTAACTGACTGATTGCATGCAATTTCAACCTTCTTTCTCCGTATCACCCCCATGAAAGCATGACATTTTCCCCGTGAAGTGACATATGCTTCCACTCCAAAGGCTAATCTCAAGGCACTGGAGCATGCTTTATGCTCCCACTTTTTATTCACGATTTCCAGTCTTATCCACCATCATGAGACCACATATTTTACACAAATGTATCACTAGCCAGAAGATTTATTTTCTTAATTATTTTTGATTGAGCTGCACAGACATTTTTCCATGGTTCTTTCTCCTTTGTCAATTGATTTGGTTTTAAATTATAATCAACATTGCCCAGTCCTGAGTGACTTTCACAAAAGCACATTGCATATAAAACTGATCAGATAGATCTGCAGAATAAAAAAATGAAAAAAAAAAAATACCAGTACCAGCTTTAAAAAAGACCTACATATTTGTACCTATCTGTTCTCATCAATTGCATAGATTCGGCCTCCCTAATGATCCCGGTGATACATTTGAAAGGATACTTGCCACCAGCTCCTACCCAGAAAACGGGTTTCCGAAATGTAGTTTGGACTCTGGGTCAGGTTATGTCTGTTTCTGTGGGCTTGAGAGACACTGATGCTGATGTCGGTGTACTTGTGCGCACCAACAATGTGTTCTGTTTGGTATGTTTCTACTTTTGACCCTGAAAGGCTATAGAGCACTAACCACATGAAACGACTTCAAACTAAGCTTGTTGCATCTTTTTCCCCAATTGAGCCTGGACCAGACCAAAGTGTGGTCAAAGCCACCTTCATTATCCCTTTGACAGTGTCCCTACAGCTCACGTGCACAGAGCATCGCACCAAGGCATCAGTGCCAAGACTTATTGTGGAATAGCACGTTCGGATCCTCTCCTGGTCTGCTTCTGGGCCCCAAAGTCCGGGAATTCCCATGGCCGTGAGGAATCAACCACTACTCAAGTTTCTCCCTCAGGGCCCAGGGAAAAGAACAGGGAGGATCAACAGGACAATCCCTGGCCTCGAGTGCAACTACATTTTAGAAAAGGCCAAGATCTTCACAACAACCAGTACTACTATTATACTAGGCTTCACAATGGAAGCACAACATTGAAGGCTTTTCCCAAGAAGGCCCAAGAACCTAACATTAGTGCCTCATGGCGCGCATTGTAAGGCAGCTTTTCCCCCGCCCTCCCTGTGTGAAAACAACGCCATTCACAAACAAAGCCACCAAAAGAGAGTGCCTGGTTTTTGTATGTTGCCCTCTGAGTGACCCCGCTCATCCAAGAATTACCATTATTATTTTTGAAAAGATGGAATTTATAAGCTGAGAGGGCGTTGTTCAACATACGCTAAGCTCTCTTGCTATCCTGTCAAGACGACAGGATGCTTCACGGGTCGTCACATTCAACTCACAGCTTAGCATTGTTGGCCACCATTTGCCATCCAACTTGAGACTTTATAGCCTCAAATTACTTCAAAGGACCCTTTCATTTCTAATTCATAAACCACACTGTGGCCAAATGCACTCTAATTTCATTAGCACCTGGTCTGGGTGGAACTTTCATTCTCTACAAATCATGGTCCATTCAGGGGGGACCTTATTTCCTCTTGACGGCCTGTTGTACCCTGAGTATCTGAGGATAAATCCCTTGGATGAAGAACATAAATTCAGGAAAACTTCAGAACCCTAGACATGGTCTTTTCCAAGCAGCTAGTCAACCCATCTATGGTGATCAGTGACCTGGCATGCGTCACGTCCAGGAAGGGATGCCAGGCAAGTATTGATCTTTCACATTTTCCTGAAAAACTCAAGGGAGGCAACAAATTCTCACGAGTCACCTGAGTGAAGTGACGAAGACTGTAAGCGTCTACTGACTGTTGCATGCATTTTCAGAACTTCTTCTCCTTGATCAACCCAAGGGTGGTGAAAGCATGAATCTGTGAATAAAATGATACTCCTCATGTGCTCCTCAGGGCTCCCCAAGTTTGGTGCATCCCAACATTCAGGGTGTTGTAGTATTACAGTCTTATTGGGAATTTGTTTAACCTGATTAGGGCGAAAATGCCTGAAATACGCCCCTTTTAAGTTTAATTTTTTAAATGGTTAATGCTAGAAACTTTTTAAAAAACGCAGAACAACACTTTAGTTCACAAGAGCACCACTGTGCTTACTCTCCTGGTTCAAGGATCTACAAAGGTTGATATCACTAGGTAGCAAAAGAGTTTCAAAACTCTACAGAAAAGCGTTTTAGCGAACTGGAGGATAATTGCCTGCTTCCTTAGCTTCTGCGCACTAGGTTTCCCTTTGTGTAATTTCAATGAAACTCTGAAAAAATGCATTCTCTCCCTGTGCCACCTCATGGATCCCCAAGTTTGTTCATCCCACCATCACGTGCTTTTTGTTTAGAGCCTATTTGAATGGCTTTACCCTGATTAGGCCGAATTTTGACTGAAAACGCCTGTTAGTTTAATTCCTCAATGGGTTAATTCTAGAACTTTGAGAAAATGCAGAAAAATGCAACTTCAGATCACAGAAAAACACTGTGCTGTCTCTCCGGGTTTCAACTAGCTCCTAAAAGCTGAATCACTATGGTAGCAAAAAGAGTTTTTCAAACTCACAGAAAAGCCGTTTTAGCGAACTTGGAAATAATTCCTAGTTTTTCTCTTAGCTTCTGGGCTCTAGGTTTCTTTGTGTATTTCCAATGAAAATCTGATAAAATGGATTCTCTCATGTGCCCCTCAATGGCCTCCACAAATTTTTTCATCCCACACATCACAGGTGTTTTTTTTACAGTCTAATGGATGTTTACCCTGATTAGGGGGAAAATGCCTTGAAAACGCCTGTTAGTTTAATTCCTCAATGGTTTTGATGCTAGGACTTTTGAAAACGCCAGGAAAGCAACGTTCTGTTCACGAAAGAGCACACAGTGTTTCTCTCCTGCTTCACATATCTCAAAGTTTTAATCGCATTGGTACCAAAACAGTTTTCAAACGCCACAGAAAAGCGTTTTTAGTAAAATTAGAAATAATTTCATATTTCTTAGCTCCTGGGCACGAGGTTTCTTTGTGTATTTTCAATGAAACTGTGTACAAATGATTCTGGTATGAGCCCCTCATGGTTCCAACCGAGTTTGGTTCCATCCCACTATTCACGGGTGCTTTTTTTAGTAGCCTATTGGCCTATTTACCGGATTAGTAGAAAATGGCCTTAAAATGCCTTGTTTGGTTTATTTCACTCAATGGTTGATGCTAGGACTTTGAAAATGCAGGAAAGCAACGGTTCCGTTTCACCAAGAGCACACAGTGATTCCTCTCCTTGATTCTAGTATTTCTCAAAGCTGAATCTCTAGTTAGCAAAACAGTTTCAAAACTCACAGAAAAGGGTTTTTAGCGAACTGGGGAAATAATTCCATTTGTCCTATCTTTTATGACCGGTAGGTTTCTTTGTGTATTTCAATGAAAACTCAGAAAAAATGATTCCTCTCATGTGCCCCTCAGGACTACCCCAAGGTTTGGGTCATCCCCACCATTCATGTGTGTTTGGTTTACAGTTCTATTGGATTGTTTACTCCTGATTTAGGCGTTAAATGCCTGAAAACGCCTTTTTGTTTAAGTTTTAAATGGTTACTGCTAGAACTTTAAAAATGCAGAACTAACACTTTAGTCTCCACAAGAGGCACACTGTGCCTTCTCTCCTGGTTCAAGTATCATCAAAGCTGAATCACTAAGGTAGCAAAAGAGTTTCTAAAACTCACAGAAAAGCGTTTTAGCGAACTGCAAGAGATAATTGCCATGGTTTCTTAGCTATCTGCGCACTAGGTTTTCTTTATTGTGATTTCAATGAAACTGTGATAAAATGATTCTCTCATTGTGCCCCTCATGGCTCCCCATGTTTGGTCACTCCCCAACATCACGTGTTTTTTGATTAGAGCCTATTTGGGGATTTGTTTACCCTGAGATTAGGCGAATTTCACTGAAAACGCCTGTTAGATAGTTATTTTTTTTCCTCAATGGTTAATGCTAAGAACTTTTGAGAACGCAGAAAAGCACTTTTAGATCACAAGAGCATAACTGTGGCTTCTCTCCTGGCTTCACCATAATCTCAATGTTAATCGCTTGGTAGCAAAAACTAGTTTTCAATAAACTCACAGAAAAGCGTTTTAGTGAAAATAGAAATAAATTTCATATTTTCTTAGCTCCTTGGGCAACGAGATATTGTTTTTTTGTATTTCAAATTTAAACTGTGTACACAATTTGTACAATGATTCTCTTATGAGCCCCCTCATGGTTTCACCCGAGTTTTGGTCATCCCACCATCACGGGGGCTTTTTTTTAGAGCCTAGTGGATGGTTTACCCTGATTAGGGCGAATATGCCTTAAAATGGCCTGTTGGGTTTTAATTCACTCAATGGTTGATTGCTAGGACTTTGAAAATGCTGGGTAAAGCACGTTCGTTCACAAGGAGCACCAGGTGTGTATTCTCTCCTGGTTCAAGTATTTCAAAGCTGAATCTCTAGTTAGGCAAAAAAAGAGGTTTTTTCAAACTCACAGAAAAGGGTTTTACCGAACTGGAAATAATTCCATTTTTCCTATCCTTTTTGGCGGGAGGTTTTCTGTTGTGTATTTCAATGAAATTCAGATAAAAATGATACTCCTCATGTGCCCCACATGGCTCCCCAACTTTGGTCTCCTGCCCACATCACAGGAGATTTGTTTACATTCTATTGGATTCTTGTATTTACCCTCATTAGGCGAAAAATGCCTGAAAACGCCATGGTTAGTTTAATTTTTCAATGGTTGATGCTAGGACATTTCCCAAAACGAAGGAAAGCACTTTAGTTCAAAAGAGCCAATCACTGTGCTTCTCTCCTGGTTCTCAAGGTATCTCCAAGCTGAATAGCTTGGTAGCAAAAACATTTTTCAAATTCACGAGAAAAAGCGTTTTTGCGAACTGGAAATAAGTGGCCTCTTTCTTAGCTCCTGGGCACGAGGTTTATTGGTAGATATTTCAATGAAACTCTGATTAAAAAATTCTCTCCTGTGACCCCCTTGGCTCCCAAAGTTTGGTCATCTCCAACCATCAAGGGTGCTTTGTTTCGAAGAACCATAATGGGATGTTTACCCTGATTAAGGCGAATTTGGCCTGAAAACGCCTGTTAGTTTAATTCCTAAATGGCTTAATTGCTAGAACTTTGAAAATGCAGAAACAGCACTTTAGTTCACAAAAGCACATGTGCTTCTGTCCCTGGTTCAACATATCTCAAAACCGAAAAAAAGGTAAGAAAGGAATGAATCGCTTTCGTAGCAAAACATTTTCAAACTTTACAGAAAAAGCAATTTAGCGAACTAGAAATAATTGCCTGTTTATTTACCTGTTGGGCACGAGGTTTCTTTGTGTATTTCAATGAAAACTGTTATAAAATGATTCTCTCATGTGACCCTCAGGGGCTCCAAAAAGTTTGGTCATCCCACCATCACGGGGTGTCTTGTTTACAGTGCTTATTGGATTGTTTACCGGCCCTGAATTAGTGCGAAAAATTGCCTGATAACGCCTGTTTGTTTAAATTCCTAAATTGTTAATGCTAGACACTTTAAAAACGCAGGAAACAAAACATTTTAGTTTTACAAGAGCACAACTGTGCTTCTCTCCTGCTTCAAGTAGCATTCAAGCTGAATCCCAAGGTAGCAAATGTGTTTCAAACTCACAGAAGAGCGTTTTTACGAACTGGAGATAATTCCTGTTTCTTAGCATCTGCTCACAAGGTTTCTTATAGTATGAGCAATGAAACGGCTGAAAAATGATTCGCTCCTGTGCCTCTCGATGGCTCCCCAAGTTTGTCATCCCACCATCACGTTTTTTTTTTTGTTTAGAGCCTATAGGATGTTTAGTCTGATTAGCTAAAATGCCTGAAAACGCCTGTTAGTTTAATTTTTCAATGGTTGATGCTAGGACTTTGAAAACGCAGAAAAAGCACTTTAGTTCACAAGAGCACACTGTGCTTCTCTCCTGGTTTCAAGTATGCTCCAAGCTGAATAGCTTGGTAAGCAAAACAGTTTACAAACTCACAGAAAAGCGTTTTTAACGAACTGGAAATAATATGTGCCTCTTTCTTAGCTCCTGGGCACGAGAATTTATTGGTGTATTTCCAATGAAACTCTGAAAAATGATTCTCTCCTGTGCCCCCTTGGCTCCCCAAAGTTTGGTCATCCCACCATCCACGGGAGTGCTTTGATTAGAAAATCCTATATGTTGGATGTTTACCCTGATTAGGGCGAATTTGCCTGAAAACGCCTGTTAGTTTAATTCCTCAAATGCTTAATGCTAGAACTTTTGAAAATTGCAGACAGCACTTTAGTTTCACAAAAGCACATGTGCTTCTGTCCTGGTTCACATATCTCAAACTGAAATCGCTTCGTAGCAAAACATTTTCAAACTTACCAGAAAAGCTATTTTAGCGAACTAAAAATAATTGCCATTTTTCTTACCTGTTGCGGGACACCGCGTTACTTTGTGTATTTCAAGGAAACTGTTTATAAATATGATTCTCCTCATGTGACCCTCAGGGCTCCCAAAATTTTGGGTCATCCCACCATCAACGGGTATATTGTTTAGAGTCTATTGGATGTTTAACCCTGCTTAGACGAAAATTGCCTGAAAAAACGTCCTGTTAGATGTTAATTCCTAAATTAGTTAATGCTAGAACTTTAAAACGCACAGACCAACAACACTTTAGTTAGCACAGAAGCACTCTGTGCTATCTCTCCTGGTGTCAAGTATCTTCAATGCTGAAATCAATAGGTAGCAATAAAGAGTTCATCAAAACTCACAGAAAAGCGATTTTAGCGAAAACTGGAAATAATTGCCTGTTACTTAGCTTCTTTGCGGCACTACGTTATCTTAGATGTGTATATCACGTTAAACTGTGGAACATAAATTGATTCCTCTCAATGTGCCTCATCAGGGCTCACTCAAGTATTGGTCATCCCACCATCACACGAAGAGTTTGTTTTTGTTATAGAAGCCTATTGGATGTTTACCCTGATTAGGCGAATATGACTGAAAACAGCCTGTTTGTTTAACTTCCTAAATGGTTAATTGCTAGAACAAATGCAAACATAGAAAAACTCATTATATCAACAAGAGCAACACTGGTGGCTATCACTCGCTGGTTTTCAAAGTATCTCAAAAGCTGAATCACTAGGTTAAGCAAAAGAGTTTTCAAACTCACAGAAAAGCGTTATTATAGCGAACTTGAAATAATTGCCTGTTTCGTAGCTTCTGTGCACTAGGTTTCTTTGTGTATTTCAATGAAATCTGTGACATAAATTGGAATGCACGGTCAAGTGCCCCACAAGGACTCACCAAATATTGGTCCTCCCACCCATCACGAGTGGTTTTGATTAGAGTCCTATTGGTATGTTATACCCTGATTAGGCGAAATTACACTGAAAACCCGCCTGTTTAGATTAATTTCCTCAATGGTAAATGCTGAGAACCTTTGAGAACGCAGAACAAGCACTTTAGATCACAAGCGAACACTGTTGCTATCTCGCTCCAGCTTCACCTAACTCACAAGCTATAATCGCGTAGGAAGCAAAACAGTTTCAATTACTCACAGAAAAGCGTTTATTTTGTGAAATAGAAATAATTTCATATTTCATTAGCACCTGGGGCCCCCTAGGTTTTCTTTTGTATATACAACTGAAAAACTGTGTGACAAGATTGAGTCGCTATATGAGCCCCTCGATATGGGTTCTTGACAGCCGAGTTTTGGTCCATCCCATCCATCACGGATGCGTTTTCGTCATAGAGCCTATTGGATGTTAACCCGGATTAGGCCGAAAATGCCTGGAAAATGCCCGCTGTTGGTTTTAATTCCCTCAATGGTTTTGCTGCTAGGACTTTGAAAAATGCAGGACAGCACGTTTCGTTTCACCAAGAGGGGGGCCCCCCACGCTGTGATTTCTCCTTCTTCCTGGTTCAAGTATTTCAAAGGCTGAATCACTTAATTAGCAAAAGAGAGTTTCAAACACCACAGAAAAGTGATTTTAGACGAAGTGAATTAATTCCATTTTTCTTAGCTTTTGGGCGGGTAGGTTTCTTTGTGTAATTTCAATGAACCCTCGTGATAAAAAGATTCTCACATGTGCCCCACAATGGCTCTCCCCAAGTTTGGGTCATGCCCACCATCACAGGTGGTTTTGTTCTACAGTCTATAGGATGTTTACCCTGATATAGTGCGAAAAAAAAAAAAATAAAAAATGGGGGCCTTTGAAAACGCATGTGTAGTTTTAATTCCTCAATGGTTAGATGCTAGGGACTTTGAAAACGCAGGAACAACACATTAGTTCACAAGAACCACACTGTGTCTTCTACTCCTGGTTTAAAGTATATCCAAGCTGAAACGCTTGGTAAAAAAACAGTTTCAAAACGTCACAGAAAAGCGTTATTTAAGCGAACTGGTAAATTAATGGCCCTCTTATCTTAGCTCCTTGTGCACGAGTATATATCTTTGTGTATTGTCAATGAAACTGTGTACAAACTGATTCTCTTATGCTGCCCCTCGTCGGTTTGCCGAGTTTGGTCATCCCACCATCACGGGGGCTTTTTATGTTTTAGAGCCTATGTGGATGTTTTACCCTGATTAGGGCGAAAATGACTTAAGGATGCCTGTTGGAGTATTAATGCCGTCCCTCACTGGTTTGAAGCAAGGACTTTTAAAATGCAGGAAAGGGCACCTTATAGATTCACAAGAGCACACTGTGTTTTTCCTCCTGGTTCACGTACTACTCAAAAGTTGAATCACTTGGGGATAGCAAAAGATTTTCAAACTCACTGAGAAAAGCGATTTATTAGTCGAAACTGTGAAAAAAATTACATGTATCTTAGCTTCTAGGGCACTAGGTTTCCTTTGTGTATTTTTCTAGTGAACTCTGTGAAAAAAATGATTTCGGCCTCATGTGCCCCTCATGGCTTCTTCCAAGTCTTGCGTTCATCCCACTATCATGGATGCTTATATTGTTTAGAGCCTATTGAATGTTTAACCCTGATTTAGACCGAATTTCACTTGAAAACGCCTGTTTAGTTTTAATTCATCAATGGTTTAATGCTATAACTATGAAAAACGCAGAAAATCACTTTTAGAATCACAAGAGCACACCTGTGCTAACTGTGCCTGCGGTCACAGTTATCTCAAAGCTGAATTGCACTAGTTGGTAGCAAAACAGATTTTTCCAAACCTCACTAGAACAGCCCTTTAGTGAAGCGAACAGAAATAATTTCATATATTCTTAGAACTTTTGGCAATGGGAGGTTTCTTTGTGTATTTTCAAATTGAAACTCCTGTACAAAAGATTCCTCTCTATGTTAGCACACTCATGGCTCCGCCGAGGTTATGGTCATTGCCCCCCATCCACGTGGTGTTTTTTTTATAAAGTTCAAATGGATAGTTTAGCCCTGAATAGGCGGAAAATGCCTTACAAATGCCTGTCTTTTTGGCTTAATTCCTCAATGGTTTAAATGCTAGACTTTTAGAAAATTCAGATCAACACTTTTATAGGTTCAAAAAGAGTCACACCTGACGTTTTCTCGCCTGGTTCAAGAATTTCAAAGCTGAGCAAATCACTAGGTAGCAAAAGAGTTTCAAACTCACAGAAAATGGGTGTTATAGAGAACTGAAATAATTGCCATGTTTCGTAGCTCTCTGGGCGGGGTGGTTACTTTGTGTATTTCAATGAAACTACTGATATAAATGATTTATCTCATGTTGCCCATTCCTCAGGGCATCCCGCAATTTTATTAAGCCCACCAGCACCTGGTGCGTTTGTTTACTAGTCTAATTGGATGTTATACCCGGATTAGTCGGAATTTCAACTGAAAACGCCAGTTAAGTATTAATGTCCTCAAATGGTTTTTATGTGCTAGATTTGTTTGAAAACTGCAGGAACAGCTCTTTTATTTCAGAAGAGCCACACTGTTTTCTACTGCCTCCTGGTTCAAGTATACTCAAAGCTATGAATCACTATGGTTCAGCAAAACAGTTTCAATAACTCACATAAAAGCGTTTTATCGAACTTGGAAAATAAAATGCCTCGTATTCCTGAGCTCTTATGCGACAGGAGGACTTCTTTGTGTATGTTCCAAATGAAAACTCTGATTAAATGATTCTCACATGAGCTCCTCTCATGGGCTCTTCCAAGTTTGGTAAATCATCATCATCACTGGGTGTTTTATTGTAATACAGCTTCTTTAGGATGTTGACCCTGGATTAGGCAAAATTTGACTGAAAACCAATCGTGTTAGTTTAATTCCTTAATGGTTAATGCTAGAACTTTGAAAACGCAGAAAAGCAATTATATCAAAAGAGCACACTGTGCTTTCTCCTGGTTTCAAGTATCTCAGAGCTGGAATCACTCAGGAGGCAAAAGAGTTTCAAACTCACAGAAAAGCGTTTTAGCGAACTGGAAATAATTGCTGTTTCTTAGCTTCTTGAGGCACTAGGATTTTTGTGGTATTTCATGAAACTCTGGAAAAAATAATTCTTCTCATGTGCCCCTCAGGGCTCCCCAAATTTGGTCATCCCCCATCCACGTGTTTTTTGATTAGATCCTATGGATGTTTACCCTGATTAGGGGAATTTCACTGAAACACGCTGTTGTTTAATTCCTCAATGGTGGTGAATGCTAGAAACTTTGCGGAACGCAGAAAAGCACTTTAGGTCACAGAGACACTTGTGTTCTCTCCTGCTTCACATATCTCAAAGTTAATCGCGCGGTAGCAAAAACAGTTTTAAACTCACAGAAAAGCTTTTTTGTGGAAATAGAAATAATTTCATATTTCTTAGCTACTGGGCACTGAGGTTTCTTTGTGTATTTTCAATGAAACTGCGTACAAATGATACTCTTATCAGCCCTCATAGTCGCCGAGTTAGGTCATCCCACACAACGGTAATGCTTTTTTTAGTAACTGTTGGTATGTGTACCCGGATAAGGCGAAAATGGCCTTAAAATGCTGTTGGTTTATTTCCTCAATGGTTGATGCTAGGACTTTGAAAATGCAGGAGAGCACTTTCGTTCACAAGAGCCCACTGTGATTCTCTCTGGTTCAAGTATTTCAAAGCTGAATCAATAGGGTAGCAAAAGAGTTTCAAACTCCAGAAAAGGGTTTTAGAGAACTGGAAATAATTCCACATTTTCTAGCTCTTGGGCGGGAGGTTTCTTTGTGTATTTCAATTAACCTCTGGATAAAATGATATCTCATGTGCCATCCTCGCTCCCAATTTTTTTAATCCCAACCATCACCGTGTTTTTTTAGAGTCTATTGTGATGTTACCCTGATTTTGCGAATTTGCCCGTAAAACGCCTGTTTGTTTAATTCCTCAATGGTTTATGCTTGGATTTTGAAAATGCAGCACACACAAAATCAACATTAGTTCACAAGACCACACCTTCTTCTCTCCTCGTTCAAGTATCTCAAAACTGAAATTGCTTAGTTCAATACAGTTTCAAAGGAACAGAAAAGCATGTTAGCGAACTGGAAGAATTGCCTGATTCTTAGCTCCTGGAACAGGAGGTTTTCTTTCTTTGTATATCAATGAAACTCTGATAAAATGATTCTCTCATGTGCCCCAATGGCTCCCCATGTTTGGTCATCCCACCCATCACAGGTGTTTTTTTTTACAATCTATTGGATATTTCGTGAATTAGGCAAAAATGCTGAAAACGCCTCTTAGTTTAATTCCTCAATGTTTGATGACTAGGGACATTGAAAACGCAGGAAAGCACTTTAGTGACAAGAGCACACAGTGCTTCTCTCCTGGTTCATGGATCTCCAAGTGAATTGCTTGGTATTAAAACGGTTTCAAACTCACAGGAAAAGCGTTTTTGCGAAATGGAATATAATGGCCGTTTCTTAGCTCCGGGGGCACGATATTTCTTGGTGTATTTTAATGAAACCCTGATAAAATGATTCTCTCATGTGACCCCCTTGGCTCCCAATGTATGGTCATCCCACCATCATGGGTTCTTTGTTCTAGAGCCATATGGATGTTTACCCTGATTAGGCGAATTTGCCTGAAAACGCCTGTTAGTTTAATTCCTAAATGGTAATGCTAGAAATTTGAAATAACGCAGGAACAGAACTTGCACTTTAGTTAACAAGAGCACAGGTGCTTCTGTACTGGTTCAAATTTCTCAAACTGAATCGCTTCGTAGCAAAAACAGTTTCATACTTACAGAAAAGCAATTTAGCGAAACTAGAAATAATTGCCTGTTTCTTAGCTCTTGGAACGAGGTTTCTTTGTGTATTTCAATGAAACTGTGATAAAATGATTCTCTTCATGTGACACCTCAGGGGCTCCAAAGTTTGGTCATTCACCATCACGTGTTTTTTGTTTAGAGTCTATTGGATGTTTACCCTGATTAGGCGAAAATGCTGGAAAATGCCTGTTAGTTTATTTCATCAATGGTTTATCCTAGGACTTTGAAAATGCAGGAAAAGCACTTTAGTTCACAAGACCATCAATCTTCTTCTGTCATGTTCAAGTATCTCCACACTGAATTGCTTGGTAACAAAACAGTTTCAAACTCACAGAAGCGCGTTTTAGCGAACTGGAAATAATTGCTGATTCTTAGCATCCTGGGCACGACCTTTCTTTGTGTATTTCAATGAAACTCTGAAAAATTTTTTCTCTCAAGTGCCCTTCTTGGCTCCCCAAATTTGGTCATCCCACCATCAAGGGTGTTTTGTTTACAGTCTATGGATGTTGACCCTGATTTGGCGAAAATGCCTGAAAACGCCTTTTATTTTAATTACTCAATGGTTGATGCTAGGACTTGAAAACGCAGGAAAGCACTTTAGCTCACAAGAGCAAACTGTGTTCTCTCCTGGTTCAAGTATTTCCAAAGATTAATCACTAGGTAACAAAAGAGGTTTCAAACTCACAGAAAAGGGTTTTAGCGCACTGGAAATAATTCCATATTTCCTAGCTATTGGGCGGGAGTTTTCTTTGTGTATTTCAATGAAACTCTGATAAAATGATAATCTCATGTGCCCATCCTTGCTCCCCAGTTTGTTAATCCACCATCACCTGTGTTTTGTTCAGAACTATTGGATGATTTTACATGATTAGGCGAAATTTGCCCGACAAACGCCTGTTAGTTTAATTCCTCAATGGTTATGCTATTGTGATTTTGAAAATGTAATAAACAACTTTAGTTAAGAAGAACACACTCTTCTTCTCTTTGGTTCAAAGTTCTCAAAAACTGGAATTGCTTGGTAGCAAACAGTTTCTAAAGAACAGAAAAAGCTGTTTTAGTGAACTGAAAATTATTGCCTGATTTCTTTAGCTCCTGGCAGGAGCCAGGAGGTGGTTTCTCTGTGTATTTAATGAAACTCTGACAAATGATTCTCTCATGTGCCCACATGGCTCCCCATGTTTGGTCATACCACCATCACAGGTGTTTTGTTACAATCTATTGGTTATTTACCTGAATTAGGCGAAAATGCCTGAAAATGCCTTTTATTTAATTACTCAATGGTTGATGTTGCTAGGACTTTGAAAACGCAGGAAAAGCACTTTAGTTCACAAGTGCACACTGTGCTTTCTCTCCTGGTTCAAAAAAAAAAAAAAGGTTTAAATATCTCCAAGCGAATCGCTTGGTAGCAAAACAGTTTCAAACTCATGAAAAGCGTTTTAGCGAACTGGAAATAATTTGTTCCTCTTTCTTAGCTCCTCGGCACGAGATTTCTTTCATGT
>JAKELJ010000745.1:0-15762 GCA_025594165.1 Tamias sibiricus
GGCTGGGAATGCTTGCTCAATGGTTGAGTGCCCCTGAGTTTTATCCCGGGGGGTAAACCAACCCCACCAGACCACCACCAAAAAAAAAAAAAAAAGAGAGAGAGAGACATTGTTTACATATACTTAGTGGATCACAAGGATATCATCTTACCTTCTTCATTATTGTATGTAATGGAAATTGTAATGTCCTCACTGGAGGCCTTTATTTGTGCCCCTATCCATAAATAAAAAGAGAGAAGTACATCAGAATTTCTCAGACACTATCCAGTGCACTAGAGAACTTCTAGTGAGGCTTGTTGAAAATGTGATGGTCCAGTTTTCATTATCTTTAACAGACTAAAACCTGCAAGCCTTGTTTGGTTCCTTTGGTTCTTTTACTTTTTTCCTTTTAGATTGAGATTGGTCTATTGAGAGAACTCCATGGATAAATACGTGATTACCTTCCTTTAAGGTTTTTACAGACTGATTCTTCTCTAAACTCCATGATTCTGGATGTGTAAAAGGTCATTGTCAGTGTTTTTTATCCAGAACATCAGTAGAATCTTTTTTTAAACTCCACTTTATTTTTCCATGAAGTTTTCTATTACTTTTCTATCACTGTGATGTGGAAGCTTCTAAAGTGTCACGGGGCATGTATTTTCTAATTTTACACTTCAGTTGTCTGTGTCACATAGAATACTGCTAACACTTTACTTTTTTTTTTTTTTTTTTTCATTAAAACCTCAGATGTAAGGAAACATCAGCAAGCAAGGGGAAATGGCTTCAGGGAGAAAAAAAGTTTCTTGTGAGCTTCCCATTTTTCCTGTTTCCAATGGTAACCTTCCTATCAGTTTTTCTAAGTAGTTTAAATTACTGTTAATTTCTTAGATCATTGTTATAGCAATGGATACAGCCTCAACATAACATCAGTTCATGACAAACTTATAAAGATGCAATTTAGGTAATTAAAATATTATTACCTGTGTTTAAATATAAAATATTTCCAAATGTCATTTTCAATTATTTATAGAGTAACCATGTTTTAATATTCAGTTACTTGCACACGTGTTAAAAGTGTATACCCTTAGCCAGGCGCGGTGGCGCATGCCTGAAAATCCCCAGCACTTGAGTGAGGCTGAGGCAGGGAGGAACTTGATTTCAAAGCCCAGATCTTAGCAATGGTGAGGCACTTAGGCAACCTCAATGAAACCCCGTCTCCTGATAAAATACAAAACAAGGGCTGGGGATGTGTCCCAGTGGTCAAGGGGCCTCTGAGTTCATCTCTCCTGTAACACCCCCCCCCCAAAAAAAATGTCGACCCTTGAACCTTTTAAGGTTTTAATTCAAGAGAGATACATCTGATAAAAACAACAAAAATTGGGGAAGAACTGAGAGGTGATGCCTAATGGAAAAAAAGGATAGAACTGGAGAGAGCAGAAGCAATGAGGCATACCAATTTCAGATGACAGTCTCAGTTCGGCCTCTAAATTGATTAACAAACGCCAGGTCATGAATATAAGTTAAGACTTCATCATAAAAGATTTTACAACAGCCAAAGTGCAGATCATTGGAAAATCAATCAATCTAAACTGAATACTTGCTTTATCCCTATAAGAATTCAAGGACGTTGATACTAAATTGAAATGAGAAAAGTTGTTTAGCTTCAAAACCTTTTTGTCACTGACAGTGTACTTAAACAGTTTCTTCAAAAGTGAAAACCTGTTAACACCATCAGGATTATTAAAAAAATATTTTTTATAGTTTGTCAATGAACCTGTTGTTTATATATTTATATCCATGTGTTGAGAAGTCAAACCCAGAGCCTCACACAAGCGTAGTCAAGCACTCTTGTACCAACTAGAGCCACAACACCAAGCCCTATCCCTACAGGTTTTACAGTAGTACTCTTTTCAGCTTTTGATATAACCATAATTCCGCTTTTTGACGTTAGGGTAATTGTTAAAGGCAGTGATTGAAAGCAAAGCAATGCTTTATCTCCAGTATGATTTAATTTGCATTTAGTTATAATTTGTATTGAAATTTCACATACTAAAGAAAATACCTGAAGATATTTTAGTTACATAAATTTTTAGAATTAAATTAATCCTATTAATATTTTTTAGGACCTATGAAATAGTTTCTCCAAGGAAAGTTAAGAGTATTTTATTTCTAAACAATGAAACTTTGAGACTCAAAAAAGGATCAGTAAGCAGTTTTTAATTAAGTTTCAGTCCCACAGCATTCTGTGTTTCCTAAGCCATGTTATGAATTTGAATCTCAGGTTGAATATATTTTTATTAGCATGTATTATGTGACTGTATTAAGTTTTAATCATGAACTAATTGAGTACACAAAAATCAAGTAAATTTATTACAGCATAATCAAAGATTATATGATTCTATTGGGTAAGCACATAACTACAAAGCCCTTTTCCTCAATACTGCCGTGATTTGTTTTTTATACCTTGACGCCTCAGAGTCCTGTCTTCCTCTGTCTGGCAGTGACCTCCAGAGCCCATCTTGCCCATGTCCCTTTCCCACTGTACCTGAGGTCCTCCCCTGGTTTTTCTCCAGGGTCCCTGTCTTTCACCCCATAAAGTTTGTAGGGAGCCCTGTTTGGAGATTGACGTTGAATTGCGGTTGGTTTGAACTATGAGCCGTGGAGATTTGGGCTTTGCTCGCCCTCCGTAGTCTCACGGGACTTGTTGTGAGATCTCCAAATGACATGGCCGAAACTTGCTGATCGGGTCAGCGCCATTTTAGTGGTTGTTTGGCGTGTGTTCGTCGTTGTTAGAACCAAGAGAGAAAAGTTATCAGAATAAAAAGCTGGTTGTCTCCAAGTTTGCTTCTAATTCTTCCCGCGGCTCCGTTGCTTCCAAGCACTCCAGGCGCAAACAGTAATGTGACCTCCAAGCCCATCTTGCCCAGTCCTTCCTTGTCCCTGAGGCCCTCCCTGTTTCCATTTGGCAGGAGGATTGCCCAGTAAGGCCTGGGCCGCTTAGCCTGTTTGAAGGAAATGGGTCTGTAAGACTGAAGGTAAGAGAACAGTTGGCACCACAACAACCTTAGCTGTGGTAGGCTGAGGAAGGAGAGACTCCCACCAATACCCTTGTCAGTTTCCTAGAATGGGCAGGCAGTATGCAGTCATACTCCCCCACAAAAGCCTTCAGCCCAGCCTGCCTGCAAGGGGCCTGGGCCTGGGGCTCAGCCTGGTGATTTTACTGGTTATCCTTCACATTTTAAATCTAACTACACATTCCCATATCACAAATCATGGCTCCCCAAGACAGACCCCCCTGGGGTGTTAGCTTGGAGTTTGTCCACACAGAGCTTCTTCTAGCTCATCAGCTGCAGCTCAGGGATCTGCCCCCCATCCTGATCAGCAGCCCCCAGGCCTTGCCCAGCAAGCTGTAGCTCTCTTCCTGTTCCTCTAGTCTTGGGGCCAGTAAGTACAATTGCCCAGAGATTCTCTCTCTGCTCTGATAAGCCTAAGAATTTGATTTTTGAGTGTGTTCAGCCTTTCTCTTGTCAGTTACACCATCGTGTATGCCTTCAGATGTTGCTGCCATCATGTTTTGGGAGTCGCCCAAGCCACTTGTCTTGGGAGAGATCCTCTGGCTTCTGAGGAACACTCCCAGACTTCTCCCACCCAAGCCCTGTTGTTACACAAATGGCTGGTTGTTCCCAAGGGCCCTTCTTTCCTCGATGGCTCAGAAGGTCACTCCAGCCTCTCAGCAGCACAGCATGTCACCAGGTCCGCGTAGTGCTGATTCCACTATGTGCTGTGAACTTACTTTCCTGCTGTCCTTCCAAATGGGCTATCATTTAAAAAAGTTCTCCCGGGACCAAGAGTTCGAATATTTTTTAGAACTTCTATAACCAGTGGGAGGAAGGTCTCACATGACAAGTGCTTTTTAATCCATTTTCTTTTTTATGATTAGACAGAGTTTTTACAAGGTTTTTATTTCTGTAAACCTGACATTTACCTAATTAGAAGAAACTACCAAACCACCAAGCTGTCTGAAGAAAGAAGTTAATTATTATTTTTTTTTTTTTGTACGAACCGATTTGAAGCAGGGCCACACTCAACCACTGAGCCACATCCAGCCTCAGCAGCTTAGTAACACCCAAAATAACTTAGTGAGACCCTGTATCCATATGAAAAACAAAACAAAAGTCTGGAAATGTACCTCAGTGGTAGGGTGCCCTGTGTTCAATCCCCAATGACAAAAAAATAAAAACAAAATAATAATAAATATATAAATAAAAAATATAGAGTACATTTAAAAGTTATCAGAAAGAAAAGAATCATCATGCATCAAAGACCAACAGTCGGAGCAACAGTAGATTTAACAACTGTTGCAGATACAAGCAGATATAAATAATAATATTTCCAGAGTACTGAGGGGGGAAAAGAACCTGTCAACCTAGAGTTTTATGCAGGCTAAGCTATTACAAGTGTAGGGGAAGGAAAAGACATCATCCTCCCTAAAAAGCTATCAAGCAGCTATTAGACAGTGTCCTTCTGGCCATGCATGGTGGCACACACCTATAATCTCAGCAGCTCAGGAGGTTGTCAGCAGAGGATTGCAAGTTCAAAGACAGCCTCAGCAATCTGAGTGAGGGCCCTAAGCAATTTTGAGCAAGACCTGTCTCTAAGGTAAGAAAAAAGGATGGAGTATGTGGCTCAGAGGTGGTTCAGATTGAAGAGCCCAGGTTCAATCCCCCATACAAAAAAAATAAAAAAAAAAAAAAAGTACTACTAAAGGAAGAAAAATGAACTCAGAGGAAAAAGCTACAAATTCTCCCATGTAACCACGCAAAAATATCTGTAAACAATGTCATAGGCCCTTCAGGGGTTAGAAACTGTCCCCTCTTGAGTACCCTATAACAAGGTGTATCAGGAAAGCATAGACTGGCCCTGTGCAGCCAGGAGGTAGAGATTGGGGTGCCCACGCTCTGGGCTGGCAACCAAGCCATGTCCCATGGCACAATCTTAAGAGGGCCATCCAAGTAACTGGTAGCCAATGGAATCTCAAAATTTATCATCTGTTTTCCAGGCTGGAAAGTGGACAGGTGAGCTCTTTGGGCTGCTCCAGAGGGTAGAACAGGGTCCTCGCTCCGCCTGCCGTTGGGTGCCTTTTTTTCCCAGCTCTCCCATAGCTGCCAGTGCAGGGACCAAACCAAAAGAACCAGCAGCAACCAGCGCTAGCCCCCAGGGCCATCATAAGCCCAGCGACAACCAAGCCCCAGGTTTTCCCAAGGCTCCGGGCCTCAGGGGCACTGAGGGGCCCAACACCACAGCCACAAGGTAACTCTCATCAGCCACCCATGTCCCTTCCTCCTCTGAAAGCAGTGGTAGGCCCCAGTGTGGGGGCATGGCTGGGCAGCCATTACCACCAGAGCCTGGGAGTCGGGCATCACAGAGGAAAGGAGCCCACCTAGATCTGCAGATAGGGCCCTGGCCCCCAAAGGGCCAGCAGGTATGGGCCAGGTTGGAGGAGAGAGACAGGGCAAGTAACCCAGTGTGCTTACCACTGTGATGTTTTTCAGCATGACCTGGCTGCAGCAGCAGAAGAGGAAAGGGAGCAGAGTCCGTGCAAGAGACCAAGGGCCAGGGGTGAGAATTGATACCCCTGTTGAGGTCCCAGGGGCCCATCCAAAGTTGGGAGGGGACCACAAAAGAGCTCACATTGTTACTGCCACATGGGTCACAAAAGCTTGAGGTATCTGAGATTGTCATGTGCTGAACCAGCAGAGATCTGGGCAGAGGAAGGGGGGTGTCAGCAGCCTGGCTTCAACTACCATAAACCATCCACCTTCTTGGTCCCAGTCCTTGTGGAGCCTGGCTCATCTAGAGTGGCTGGCCACATGACACACAGAGGCTGGTTGATGCTCCAGGCACACATGGGTCCCAGATGATGACATGCTCTGCACAGATGCGGTGTGTCACACAGTCTGCCAGGGGCAGTCTGGACCAGCTGAGAGTGGGAGCTCGGCAAGGAGCAGCTTCTGTGAGGAGCAGGCATGAGAGACGGTTGTTGGGCGCCAGAGTCAGCACATGGCTGCTCAGACACCAGGGAGCACAAGCAGGAGAGGTGCCTGATAGAAAGAGGCAGAAGACAGCCCTCCAGAGGAGGGCGCAAGGCCTCAAGAACACAGGGAGGCTTTACACACAGAGTGAGCAGGAAACATTTTCCTCCAGCGCCCTTGGCCCTCACAATAGCACCAGCACAGCATAAGGTGTTTTCCTCCCTTCGAATGGTAACTGCCAATCTGAGTGTTTACACACCACCCCACACTCATTCTGCCATTATTCCATGTGCTGGGGAACACTTCAGACCCTCCTTCCCCCAGACACCCCCCACACCTACTGCCAGCTGCTCATTGAACAGATTTTAGGATTGTGATTTTGTGTTGTTTGGTGTGTGTGTGTGTGTGTGTGTGTGTGTGTATTTTGAGGCTATCAGAACTGAGGTATGTGGGAAGTTGGGGCTGTCACAAGTAGTGGTAGAGTTGTAGGGGTCGTAAAAACTTAAGTGCTGAGGGAGCTGGGTCTAGAGGCACCCAGTGATGGATGGGTGGGCATGGGCTGCATGTAATGGGTTCTCCTGGTGGCAATGTGGCTGACAGAGGGGATGGTCAGGTGGGATGATGGTGGAAGCGTAGTGGGCGAGTTAGTGTCCTGAGGCTGATAAAAAGTTACAGAATTTAGTTTGATGTACAAATGACAAAGCTTAGGACAAAACTACACTTGTGGAAAAAGATAAAATTAATTTCCAATCCATCCATACCACTGCCAACAGAAGTCATCAAAATTGTCAAAGGTTATGCTATAGATCCAGAGATATACAATGAAAGTAATCAACGGTAAAAATGATTTATTCATATGCATTTTGAGCTCAGTAAAAAATGCATATTAAATATTTAATAGAGGGAGCTAATATCATCTATTTCTTTCCTTTCCTTTCCTTTATTATTGAGGATATTTGTTTCGCTCTTATTTCTGGTGCTTTTTGAGGTATTCTAGTGTTAGCAATGACATAATTTTGACTCCAAATAAGTATGAGAAGCCTGGAAAAAATGTCCTGACTTGACATGTTTACAACTTCTGCAAGGCTGAAATGATGAACTTTCATTTGCTTCTATTTCTCCAACTTTTACTGACATTTTTCTCAAACCCTCCCATGACCTGGGATTAGTAATATCTCACTTTAACATCTTCTATACTTTTATTATCCTACTTCTGCTTTGGTGTGACGGTCCCCCTGCATTGATTCACATTTCTTGACAACTTCACTGGAATGATTGATCAATTCTAAATTGGAATGCATTTTTTAAAATTGATGCATTATATGATAAAATATGGTTACCAGTCTCCATAAACAAAAGGTTCAATAGGTTCCACCTGAAGACCCAGGCACTTCAGCCAGACAAACATAGGCAACTTAAAAAATATCTTAAGTAAATCAACATATTGACAATTTTTTGATTGACTTAATTTTCATAAATGTACTCTAGAAGATACATGCATGTGCTAATTTTATTTAGAACACTCAGTAATTGGTTTGTTTTACTAGTTCTTAGCTCTTAAACTACGCTGACTATAAATTTCTCACCCACAATACTCTTTTGACTTGTGTCTAACTGTGATTGAATATATGTTATGCCTAAATATGTGATTTGACACATCAATCACAACTCACTCTATACCCACAATTAAGTTGAATATTTTATCTATAAACTCTGAGTTTTATCATCATGAACTGAAACTAAACCACATCCAGAAACCATAAAAAAATGATTCGGACTGATTAAACTAATAACCTAGGGATTACAAATCCCTATTAAGCTGGGCGTGGTGCACACGGCCTGGTAATCCCAGCACTTGGAGCTGAGGCAGGAGGATTGTGAGTTCAAAGCCAGCCTCAGCAATAAAACGAGCAAGTTTTTTTCGTGGGGGGGGGGGGAGCACTTAGCAACTCAGTGAGACCCTGTCTCTAATAAAATACAAAAAAAAAGGGGAGGCTGGGGATGTTGGCCCGTGGGTCGAGTGCCCCTGAGTTCAATCCCCAGTACCAAATAAAATAAATAAATAAATAAATAAATAAATAAATACAAATCCCTATTAACCTAAGAATGTTTAAAATGTACTGACTATTGAACTGTTTGACCAAGTACTCAGAAACCAACTGTTACACATATAGACAAACCCTCGAAAAGCTAATTGTGTAAGGAATATTAGTTCAAATAAATGAAACAAAACAGTCCATTTGTTCTGTGTAAAGCTATAGCCAAAATTTACATACCAAGAAATTACATATCTCTATTTTCTAATTCTTAAGTATTGTTGAACCCTACTGAGTGCTAAAAACTATTATAGGAGCTTTACAAACTTCAATGAACACAACACACACAAAATCCCTGTCCTCATAATATAAAGCAATCTTATTAGCGGGGAAACACAATAAACAATATTCATAATAAATAAAAAGTGGTATAATAACTGCTGGGTATGGTGGTGCAGGCCTGTAACTCAGCGCTCAGTAGGCTGAGGAAGGAAGGTCACATCATAGACATGAAGACAAGAATCCTATGATTATCTCAATAGATGCAGAAAAAGCATTTGATAAAGTAATAACCGGTATCCATTCATGCTCAAAATACTAAAAAAACTAATACTAGGGATAGTAAGAACATACCTAAACACGTTGTAAAAGATTACATATGCTAAATCCAAAGCCAACATCATGGCAAATGAAAAAAATTTGAAAACATACCCTCTAAGAAAACTGAACAAGGACAGGAATCCCTTTTTCATCACTTCTCAACATAGGTTGTTTCTGGAAACTCTTGCCAAGCATTTAAAAGAAAGAAATTAAAGGATATTGAATAGAAAATGAACAACCCAAATTATCCCCTGATTTGCTGACAACATGATTCTAATAGTTTAGAAACATCCAAAAATATCCACCAGTAAGCTTCTTGAACTCACAAAAATGAAGGCACAAAGTAATAGTATATAAGACTTTAACACCCATGAATCACATTGAGTGTTTCCTACACATCATTGATGAATCAATTGAGAAGCAATTAGAAAACTATCACATTAGCATAGGAAAACTAGCCCGAAATGGTTCTTGAATACGTCAGAATTAATGTTGTCAAAATGGCCATACTACAAAAGCACCATACAGATTTAATGTAATTCCTATTAAATGCCAATGGACATTCTTTACAGAAATAGAAATAGCAGTCATGAAATTCATTTTGGAAAATAAAGGTCCAGAGTAGCCAAAGCAATCCAGTGGTGAGAAAAGTGAAGCATGAAGCATCACAATACCAGACCTTGGGCGGGGCTGGGGCTCAGTGGTAGAGCAACTGCCTAGCACACATATGAGGTACTGGCTTCGATTCTCACACGTACTAAAAATAAATATATTCGATTCTCACACCACACAAAAAATAATTAATATATAAAAAGTAAAAACCGGCGCGGTGGCGGTATTGTGTCCATGCCGCCACACAAACAACATAAAATAAAATACAAAAAAATAAATAAATAAAAAATAAAACCCCAATACCAGGCCTTTTCTAAATATTATACTACAGAGATTACAGTATCAAAAAAAAATGGGCATGGCACTGGCACAAAAATTAGGGACAAATTGGCAAAAAGAATAGAAGAAAAATAGAGACAAACCTGACACAATTATTGTTTCATTTCATTACTAAAAAAGGCATCAAAAAACATTAAACATTGGAGGAAGAGATAGGTTTTTATTGTACAAATGGATCAGGGAAAACTGAAAATCCATATTTAGCAGAATGGTAGTTGTACCCCTATTTCTTCACCCTGCCTCTCAAAAACTCTGAAAAATCAAAAAGAGATCAAGGACGTGGGGCAAGAGACCAGGCAGTCCCTGTGACTTACTACAAAAAATTTAGGCCCCCCAAAAATTTATCCATTCTTGTTGGCTTAGGAAACTGGACTTCTCTACCATGACTCCTTATATGGGTTGGTATCATACTATAAATTCTTCTTCACCAGCAAACGGAAATAAGCAAGGAATGTGGAAGAGAGGAGGAGCCATGCTGCAGTGGCGGAGGAAAAATTTTTTGTTTTGCCACCTTCAAACTAAGAGGGCATCTATCCCTCCAGTGTGCTCAAAAAGGAACTCCCCCCCCACCCAAACAAAACCTTTTATAACAATTTGAAAATAACAATATAATCCAATTCAATAAAGGGGACATGGAACCTGAACAAGACACTTCACCAAGAAATAAGGAAAATACCTATCATAGTTTCAAAATTTTATGAAAAAAAAATGTTCAACTTCTTTCAAGCAATTAGGACAATATGAAAAATTAAAAACTACACTGAGGAATTCATTTTACACTCCAGTTCAATTCAGAATGGGCAATTATCAAAGAAAATAGCAAATAACAATATAATGTGTGGAACAATGACAATTATCCATGATTACAAAGGAAGAATAAAGTTTTTGGGGGGGGGAAAAAAAGGTTATTCTAATACATTCGCAAGAAAAATTGGTGAATTGGAAACCTCAAATATTAAAAAAAATATTATACTTTTTAGGTTGTAGGTGGACACCAATGTCTTTATTTAATTTGTTATTTATGTTATTTATTTTGTAGGTTCCAGGGATTGAACTCAGGGGCAATCCGTCCAACTGGGGTTTCACATCCCCAGCCCTTTTTTTTGTTATTTTTACAATTAGAGGGACAGGGTATCACTGAGTTGCTAAGTGCCTCGCCCATTGCTGGGAGGCTGGGGCTTTTGAACTCGCGATCCCTTCCTGCCTCAGCCTCCCAAAAGTGCGAGGGGATTACAGGCGTTTTGCGCACCGCGCCTGGCTTTTATTTCATTTTTTATGTGGTGCTGATCGATCGAATACCAGTGCCTCCCATGTCGCCAGGTTGAGCACTCTACACCTGAGCCCAAACCCCAAGCCCTGGAACCAAGCAGTTAACCCCAAACATACCCCCTTACTCCTTCCAATGTATACCCATAGGGACTTTAAAAACTGCATTCCTACAGTTGACCACAGCCACCTTCCAATGTTGGATAAACCTCCTCAAATTTCACTCTAGCTATGCTATGGGATCCAACCTAGGTGCATTTTTCAAACAGACGACATGAGATAAATAGAAAATGGTTGTTACATATACACGGTGGATTATCATACTCAACCATAAAGAAGCCCCTTGAAAATTATGGCTAATGACCCAGTATAGTGGATGGAAAATGGAGGACTATCTTGATAAGTGACATAAAGCATCATTCCCCCCAAAAACCAAAATGCCAAATTATCTCCCTCTGATGTGCAGATTGCTGGACCTCACCTGTAAGGCCAGTGGGCAGAGTGGGGACGCTTTGGAGTTGGGGACAGGGGTGGGCAAGGGGGGGGTGTAGGGAAAGAGAGATGGGAATGGGAAAAGAAAGTAGAAAACAATTGGATATAACCTTTCCTTTGGTTGTATATCCACGACCTGTGTAACTCCCACATCAACGTATCATACTTTTTATTTTATTTTTATAATTTTTAATATGTACAACTCATAGTGCATATATTTAGTATCTTTTTACATACAACTGTTTGTATACAAAGTATATTCGTACAATTCAGGTCTTCAATCATGCATTAAGGAAAATGATATCCGTCTCATTCAACCACTTTTTTTTTTTTTTTTCTCCCCCTCCCTCCCCTCTTGCTCCCTCCCTTACCCTCCCTTCCCTTGACCATTCTAGTGTTCCTCTAATCCTCCTATGTACCCCCATCCAACAATACTTTGAAATAGCCTCCTTATATAAGAGAGAACATTTGGTACTTGGATTTTTGAGACTGACTAACTTCACTTAGCATTATGTCTTCCAACTTCATCCATTTACCTGCAAATGCCATTAATTTATTTTCTTTTATTGCTGAGTAAAATTCCATTGTGCGTATATACCACATTTTCTTAATCCACTCATTTACTGAGGGACATCTAGGTTGGTTCCACAACCTAGCTATTGTGAATTGTGCAGCTACAAACATTGAGATAGCTGTGTCACTGTAATATGCTGTTTTTAAGTCCTTTGGGAATAGACCCAGAGTGGGATGGCTGGGTCATAGGATGGTTCCATTCCCAGTTTTTCCAAGAAATCTCCATACTGCTTTCCATAACGGTTGCACCATTTTGCAGTCCCACCAGCAATGTATGAGTGTGCCTTTTTCCCCACATCCTCTCCAACATTTATTGTTGCTTGTGTTCTTGATGGCTGCCATTCTGACTGGAGTGAAGTGAAATCTTAGAGTAGTTTTGATTTGCATTTCTCTAATTGCCAGCGATGTTGAACATTTTTTCATGTATTTGTTGATTAATCGTGTATCTTCTTCTGAGAGGTGTCTTCTCAATTCCTTAGCCCATTTATTGATTGGGTTATTTGTTTTTTTAGTGTAAAGTTTTTTGAGTTCTTTATATATTCTAGAGATTAGTGCTCTATCTGATGTGCATGTATTAAATATTTGTTCCCAATTAGTTGGCTCTCTATTCACCTCACTGATTTGTTTCTTTTGCTGAAAAGAAGCTTTTTAGTTTAAATCTATCCCATTCATTAATTCTTGGTAGTAATTCTTGCGCTACAGGATTCTTATTAAGGAACTTGGGGCCTAATCCAACATGTTGGAAATTGGAGCTTACTTTTTCTTCTATTAGGTGTATTGTCTCTGGTCTAATTCCTAGGTCCTTGATCCACTTTGAATTGAGTTTTGTGCATGGTGAGAGATAAAGGTTTAATTTCATTTTGTTGCATATGGATTTCCAGTTTTCCCAGCACCATTTGTTGAAGAGGCTATCCTTTCTCCACTGTACATTTTTGGCACCTTTGTCTAATATAAGATAGCTGTAATTATATGTATTAGTCTCTGTATCCTCAATTCTGTACCATTGGTCCACCAGTCTGTTTTGGTGCCAATACCATGCTGTTTTTGTTACTATTGCTCTATAGTATAATTTAAAGTCTGGTATGGTGATGCCCCCTGCTTCACTTTTCTTGCTCAGGATTGCTTTGGCTATTCTGGGTCTCTTATTTTTCCAGATGAATTTCATGACTGCTATTTCTATTTCTTTGAAGAATGACATTGGGATTTTGATAGGAATTGCATTAAATCTGTATAATGCTTTTGGTAGTATGGACATTTTGACAATATTAATTCTACCTATCCAAGAGCAAGGTAGGTCTTTCCATCTTCTGAGTTCATCTATAATTTCTTTCTTTAGTGTTCTATAATTTTCGTTATAGAGGTCTTTCACCTCTTTCGTTAGGTTGATTCCCAGGTATTTTATTTTTTTTGATGCTATTGCAAATGGGGTATTTTTCATCATTTCCCTTTCAGAGTCTTTGTCGCTGATGTACACAAATGCCTTTGACTTATGTGTATTGATTTTGTATCCTGCAACTTTGCCAAATTCGTTTACTAGTTGTAAAAGTTTTCTGGTAGAGTTTTTTTTGGGTCTTCTAGGTAGATTATCATGTCATCAGCAAATAGTGCTAATTTGAGCTCTTCTTTTCCTATCTTGACCCTTTAATTTCTTTCATCAGTCTAATTGTTCTGGCCAGAGTTTTTCCAGAACTATGTTAAATAGCAGTGGTGAAAGGGGACATCCCCTGTCTTGTTCCAGTTTTTAGAGGGAATGCCATTCAATTTTTTCTTCCATTAAGACAATGTTAGGCTTGGGGCCTTGCAAAAAAGCTTTTAATTATGTTAAGATATGTTCCCTGATATTTCCTGATTTTTCTAGTGTATTCTTGAACATCAGCGGTGTGTTGTATTTTGTCCAAATGCTTTTGTCTGCATCAATTGAGAATGATCATAAGATTTTTGTCTTTAAATCTATGAGATGTGATGCATTATGTTTTAATGATTTCCGATTGTTGAAACCAGCCATGCAACCCTGGGGAAAAATAAACCACCATCTTGATCGTGGTTGCACTATGTTTGTTGATATGTTTTTTGTATCCGAATTTGCCAGGATTTTGTTGTTGAGATATTTTGGCATCAATGTTCAGTTCAGAGAATATTGGCCTGAAGTTTTCTTTTTTTGGATGTGTCTTTTGCCTGGCTTTGGAATTAATGTGATATGGGCCACATAGAAAGATCCTGTGACGAGCTCACCTCTTTTTCAAGCTATTTTCTTAGAAATAGTTTTGAAGAGCATTGGTATTAATTCTTCTTTGAAAGTTCTTAAAGAACTTCCGCTGTAAACCCTATCAGGTTCCTGGACTTTTTCTTGTTGGTAGCTTTTTGATGACATCTCTTCTATTTCCTTCGCATGTAACATTGGAACTAATATTAATTATTAGTAATAGCCTCCACATCCTGTTTAGGCCGAAAATCAAATTGACGTCTAGAAATCTGTCCAATGCCATTTCAGTATTTATTCCTATTTTAATAAGAGTACAAGTTTTCAAAGTAATTTTCTAATTAAAATCCAAGTATATCAGAGAGTGTAGTTTGTGTGAAATTCCCTAATTTCAACACGAATGTTAGTAATGCTTTGCGTTTTTTTCTCTTCTTCTTTTCGTTAGCATCGCTAAGGGTCCTGTCCAATTTTGTTTTATCTTTTTTCAAAGAACCACACTTTTTAGTCATGTCAATTCTTTGAATGGTTATCCCTTAAGTCCACAATTTCATTAATTTTCAGCACTGATTTTTAATTTATTTCCTGTCTTCTACTGCTCTTTTGGTGTTGGTCTTGTTCTTCTATTTTCTAATGCTTTGAGGTGTGATGTTAAGTCATGTTATTTGTTGTTTTTTTTTTTCCTCTTAAGAATGAAACTCAGTGCAATGAAATTTCCTCTTACTAACTGCCTTCATAGTGTCCCCCAGAGATTTCTAATATGATGTATCCCTGTGTTCCACATTTGTACCTCTAAGGAAAATTTTTAGATCTCCTCTTTGATGTCTTCTTCAACCCCCTTGTTCATTCAGAAGCATGATTTTTAGCTACCAGTTTGAATGGAGTAGTTTTTCTTATTCCTTGTTTTGTCATTGATTTTTCCAATCTTCAATCCTTTTATGGTCCCGATAGCATGCAGGTTATTATCTCTATTTTTTTTAAATTAGCTGAGAGTTGCCTTGTGACATAAATATATGGTCCTAATTTTGGAGAAGGAGCCTTGTTGCCTGCTGAGAAAAATGTGTATTTCATCTACTGAGGGCTGAAATATTCTATATATGTCTGTTAGGTCTAAATAGTTAATTGTTTTGAGGAGGCTTAAAGTTTTCTTTGTTTAGCTTTTTTGGATGATCTATCCATTGGTGAGAGAGGTGTGTTGAAGTCCCCTAGAATAACTGTGTTGTGGTCTATTTTACTCTTGAACTTAAGAAGCTTTTGTTTGATGAATGTAGGTGCTCCATTATTTGGGCATATACAGATTTATGAATTTGTTATATCCTGTTGATGGATGGTTCCCCTTAAGTAAAAAGACATATCCTTCTTTGTCCCTCTTATTAATTTTTGGTTTGAAGTAACCTTATTTGATATGAGAATGGAAACCCCTGCTAGCTTCCAGCCGGCCATGGTGATTGATAAGACGTTTCCCAGCCTTTCACTTTCAGTCTGTTTGATGTCGTTTTATATAAGTGTGTTTCATGGAGACCGAGCAAATTTGTTTGGGTCCATTTCTTTTAATCCATTCTGATAATCCTGTGAAAGTCCGGGTTATGATGAATAAGAAAATATTATTAAAAATCAACCACGTAGTAAAGTAGTC
>JAKELJ010000746.1:0-15630 GCA_025594165.1 Tamias sibiricus
TCCAAGCCATTCTTCTTTTTTGCTACTTCAAACAACTGAAGCAGAGTGTCTCCACTAAAAGAAACTGCAATTACTGAAGTTTCAAACACCTAGCAGGACCTTTCTGCAGTTTCTCTAACCCTAAGGTAGGGTGACAATCGTGTGGAGGCATAAGAAACTCTTCAAAGATCACTTCACCAAGTTTCGTGAAAACTTCAACAAAACTGGAACTCAAAGCCTAATAACAACCGAATTTTTCTCAAAAGTTCAGCGTATCCCCAGTGTAATCTAAAGCACCTGTGCCTCAAGTGGTTCTGCCAGCACTACTTCAACCAGAAAAGGAGCAGAAGTGGTTGTCCCACTTGTTAAAAACTGCTTTCCGTGAATTTCAAACACTAGCAGGAACCATTGTTGAGTATGACTTCCATGCGTTTTCAGGCAGTTTTGCCTAACCAGTGAAGATCCTTATAAACCAGCCCTAAGGCCCTCTTAAGACGGAGCCATCCTGTCAAAAAGTTATGAAAGCCCACATCAGATTATTCTATGAAATTGCTAGATTCTTTTTTGGGCTTGAGCTTATTGTCTGGCATTCATTCCCAGCCGGAGCATCGCTCAGGCTGGCTGTCCTTGACCAGATAAACTCTCTCTCTCTCTCCAAACTAACGGTGCCGTCATAAACTTTTGATGTAAGGGTTTAACTATTACTCCCCCTTTTTTTTCTTGAATGCAATGCCATGTAGATATTAGATTCTACTGGCTGTTGAATTACACCTTCTGACCTTGTTAGCTGTAAGTTCCACAAGATTTCTGTAACTCTTGAACTAAAAAAACCTGTCTTCCCCGGAAGCGTGGCTACCCCAAAGCCCAGTGTTTGGAGGGGCAGCCCTGGCACTCCCTTATATGTATCCAATATAAGACGTGCTTTAATCAAAGAATTGGAGTTGGTGTCTTTTTCTTTGCGATCTTGGATCAACCATTTTTGGAGGCCCCACGCGATTCCAGACCACTACAAATTCTGAAGCCGGACCTTCGCTCCTGGGGACTCCGGGGCGGAGTGCTACCCTAAGGGGGTGCACACCTTGAGACGTTTCACAGTTCCAAGGCCCCAGGGTGTGCCTTCAGTCCGTCGGACTACTGGATGAACTGCCGCATCAAAAATTAGCAAGCATCCAGTGGAAGAAAAAAAAAAAAAACCTCACAGGTAAGTGCGCCCTAAGAAACATCCGGTAACTGGTTTTGAGATCTCTTCTGGGGACAGCGAGGTGCCTGCGAGGCCACGTACACTCCTGTCCAGGGCAGTAGCAAAGGTCGTACTGATTTCTGTTCTGGTTGGGAATTCCACTGGGACGAGAGAGGTGCCTGACGATGCACATACCACTCCGTCCGGAGCATTAGCAAGACGTTGCACGCACCCTGGTTGGTTTGGGGCGCCTGGTTCTTGTGCTTTTGTGTATATGTCTCTGATGTTCTGTTTTTTTGTTTTGGTTTGTTTTGTTGTTTTTGTTTTCTGCTTTCTCATTGTGTCTTCTCTGTTATAAATGTAAAGAAAATTGAAAAACATGGTAATAAGACAAGTAAGGACCTTTTGATAGCTCCTTTGAACGTGTTTTAAGAATTTGACAAACTTTATCCCCATTTCTGTTATAATATACAGGATATGATTAGTCCATCACCAAAACGTCTCCGAACATTCTTGAGGTAAATGCCCACCCTTCGGAGTTGGCTGGCCCCCGAGGGCACCTTTGATCCCCAAGTGCATGGGCGATATCTAACATCACTCTTGGTAATCCTGCCACCCAGATCAAATAGGATATATTCTACCCGGGTGGAAGCAACAACCTAATTCCCCCGCCATGGAATGACGGTTTGGGGATGGTCCACGGAACCAGACAGGGAGGCAACCCTGGTTATAGGCTGGGAGAACGCCCCAGGGCGTTCCCTCAAAAACAAACCATAAATTCCACTAAGAGCCTGTCCTACAGGAGGACTCTCCGGAGGATCCCCTCCTTCCCCCCAATGCGCAATCGGCTCCCCTCTTTATCCTCCCTCCGCGGGTGCAGTCGCAGCTGCTCCACTAACTACGCCACATCTCCCTCTCCACCCCTCAAACACCGCTTCCTCAATCGCCCCACTCAACCACCCCTCCCACTCTAGTCTTTCCAAAGGAGCCACCCCTGTTCCTTGTCTCCTCCCCATACCGCCAGGGCCAACCCTTATGGAAGCCTGGACTCAATTGCTTCCCCTGGCCGACTGCCGGCTCCAATTTCTATTAATACTCCCTGAAGTGGAACCGACTCCGGCCCCTGTTCTTCCTCTCCGCCAGATTCCAGAAGTCGCTATGTGTATGTTCCATTTTCCACAACAGACCTTTATTATCACTGGAAAAACCAGAATCCCCCCCCTTTTAGCTTGGATCCTAGTTTTCTTGATTTCCTGGTGGATTCTGTTTTTCTTTAATCACCTCCCCACCTGGGATGACTGTCCAACAGATTTCTCGCATACTCTCTCACCACGGAGGGAAAGGGAGCGAATCCTGGCAGAAGCGGCTAAGCGCTGCCTGATAAGTCTCTTACAAGTGAGGAAAAAACAGAAGTGATTGAACGGAGCTTTTACCTAGGATAAGACCAAGCTGGGACTATGGGACAACTGAAGGTAGGAGAGCACTCGTGCGTACCACCAACTCTGTTTAGAGGGCCTTAAGGAGGCAGCTCGAAAACCCACAAGTCTTTCTAAGTATCAGATGTGAAAACAAGGGCCAGATGAGTCGCCTTCAGCGTTTCTTCTCGACGCCTCCCTTGGAGGCGTACGTCTATATACCCTATAACCCTGAGACCCGACAAGCCTCAAGCGATAATCCTGGCGATTTGGTGACCTCAAGTCAGCCCCCAACCATCCTAAAAAGATTCAAAAGATAGATGGTTTTGGCAGGAAAACCAGGTCAGAATTATTGAAATAGCCAAAAGGATGTTGAAAATAGAGATACCGAGAGATCTACTGATAAGGAAAGTAAACAGGGCCACAGTGGCCGCATTACAGGCTTCTGAAACCTCGAATCCTAGACAAAGGCAGACTACATACAACAGAGAACAAAAAAAGCTGTCTTCTCTGCTACAAAACCATGGTGCTTATGCAATAGAAATTGACATTGGAAAAATGAATGCCCCCAAACGTAATCCAAAACTTGCTCCGATCACAGGCCAGAGCTCCTCAGCCAAAACCAGTTTTAACTTTAGAAGAATAGGGGGGCCATGGCTCTTTCAAACTCTAGCTCCCGAGAGCCCATGGTAAACTTTCTCAATGGGGCCAACCTGTATATTCCTAGTGGATACAGAGCCTATCACATTCAGTGTTCAGAAGCCCATAGGACCCCACACTAAGAAACCATGGAAGTGCAAGGGGCAACAGAGAAATTAAAAAGATAAATGGACTACAGACCGGACTGGTTAACAAGGGACAGGAAACTGTAACTCCACCTCCTTCATTGTTATCCTGAATGCCCTTTCCCGTTGCTGGGACGGGACCATTAAGCAAACTTCAGGCAACTATCCATTTCTGAAGATATGCCTACATTAGAAATTGGGAAATCCCTGCAAAGGCCCTAACTATAACCTGCCCATAAGTGAGGAATATCTGCTTTTTCAAAATCCTAATCCAAACTTCAGAAGGAAAATGGGAGAGAATATTAATCCAAGAAATTCCTACAGTTTGGCTGAGGATACCCTCCAGGCTAGCTAGCATGTGGCCCACCAAGTTTGTAATACAACTAACATCGGGGGCTATGCCCATCCGGGTTAAACAATACCCCATCATTTTTGAAGCCAAGAAGGATTAAAAAACCCACATCAGGCGTCTCCTAGAAGTGGGGATACTAATTAGATGTCAATCATCTTGGAACACCCACCTTGTTGCCTGTCCCAAAGCCTGGGACTCAAGATTACAGACCAGCTACAGGCTTAAGAAGTGAACAAACGGGTAAAACTATACACCCAACTGTCCCTAACCCCTACACTTTGCTCAGTTTGTTGTCACAGCCAGAACATAACATCAAGTTTTCTATACTGTACATTGGATTTGAAGAACCGTCTTTTCCTTCTCCACTCCCTTTTGGAGTCCAAAACTAGTCAGCCGACTTGCTTTTGCGAATGGACGATGTTTAGGAGAGGAGATATGGAAGAACAACTGACCTGGACTCGACTAACCGTCCGGGATTTAAACTAATTCTCCCCCCACTATCAGTGATGAAACACTCTCAATCCAAGAGCTGAGACTGTTTCTGCACTTGTAAGTACCCTGAGTAACCTTGCACCAAATTTGTGGATGATCTTCTGTGAACACTAATAACACACAAATAGTCCAAACGATTTAAATAAATACACAAAAAAACGTAGCAAAAGTCCACGAGCGAACTGTTTAAGGGACCACTCCGGGGTTTGCTAGAACCCTGCGTTCTCAATTGGGGTACCGAGTCTCCAACGAAAAAAGTGCAAAAATCATGCTCCCTCTCAGGTTACTTATTTAGGCGATATGAGCGGAAGGGAAAGGAAAAGACGTTAGACCCACTCGCAGGGCAGCATGAAGAAGCCCCATAAAGAAGAACCCCACCACCCACTCCCTATAACAACGCAGGTTATGGGAATATACTAAGGGCAAGTTGGAATTACTTGCCCGCCTTTGCGTATAGCCATGGATTTTGCTGACAAATAGAGAGGCCTAAGGTAATCCATTTATAAACTAGCAACAGAACTGTCAGGAAGCAAGTCAAACCTTATCCAATCATTGAGACTGAGGAAAAAGAATTGGCCTTTCAAAAATTTAAACGTAGAGCGCTCTGGACATCAGCCACCCAGCCTTAAAACCCTACCCTGATATATTCTAGAGGACCCTTATGCATCCTTTTATGTAATCCATGAGAAAAACGGGTATTGCGTAAGTGGAGTTTTTTCATAACCCAAAATTTAGGGCCATGGAAAAGACCAATATGCCCTACCTTTCAAAAATGTCTGAGATCCTGTAGCATCAGGATGGCCCCCTTGTTTACGACAGCCATCAGCGCTACTGCCATACTGGTAAAGAAAGCAGACCAAAACTTTTCTCTGGGGTCAGACGTCTCACTGTGACTGCACCCTCACACAGTAGGAAACCACTAGTTTGAGAGGATGCCACCAGTCGATGGGATGTCAAATGGGCCCGTCTCAAACTCAGCTACCTAAAGCTCCTACCTTCTTCAGACAAGGACAGATTGACCTTTCAGTAAATCACCTGGCAATCAATCCATGCAAACCCTGCTAGCCTGAATGATAACCCAGAGAGAGCCAATTCATTGACTGCTCAGAGAAGTTGTGCGGAGAGCGATTGTCCATCCAAAGGTAACCACCGACCAGACCATGGACTGCACCATTCCTCCTGCAAACCAACAAAGAGACGCAGGACCTTTTACCACCGATGGTAGCAGTATACTGGTACCGGGATTGGAATACAGGTATGCTGGAGCAAGCAGTTTGTAACGGGCCAAAAAGAAAATTATCTGGGACACAGAAGGCTTTGCCCACAGAGGCTCAGCATCAGCCCAAAAAGCACGAAAATCCAATCTGCAGTAACACAAGCAGGCATTGAGATGGGCAGAAGGAAAACGGGTAAAACATTGTCTACAACGGACAGCCATTTATGCTTTTCTGCTACAGTACATGTGCAAATGGACAGATATACAAACAAATGGGATTTTTTAACTTCAGATGGAAAGACCTAATCATAAAATAAACAGAGAAAATCCTTCATTTACTGGATGGCTATTCTGAGTTGCCAGATAAACTGGCTTATTATCCACCTCTGCCTGGAACCAACCGTAAAAGACAATAGACCCACCCAGACTCAAGGTAATTAACTTGGACACAAATCAACAAAATAGCCCCGGGAAATAGTTCCCCTTGGGGGAGTCCAAAAATGTCAAACTATTCTTGGAACTTCACAAAATGCCCCAGAACCTCCCAGTTAAAATTGAGGAATGAAAACTCCTCAATACACTACAGAACGAGATAAACTTATACTCCTCTATGGAGCGACCCAACCAAAACTGGTCCACCGGCTGGTGGACTCTCCCAGATGGGAAAATTTGCATGCCTAAGCTTTTATAGAAAGAAAGTGGTTAACACTGATCTTCATCAGGCGATGCATTTATCCCCAAGAAGACTTCAGAACTAATTTCACCCCACGTTTGGTTCCAGGGACACGAGGGATACTCCAGAACATTTCAAATCGCTGCATGACATGTGCACAGAGGTAAATGCTAAAAAGAACCATCTTCCACAGGGAAACAGAAAGTCAAGGTACTGTACCTGGTGAATTTTGGGAATTGGACTTTACTGAAATTAAACCAGGACTATAATGGATATAAATTAACTGTAGGTCACTTTGTTGAAACTTTGCCCTCCAGGCTGGTAGAAACCTTTCCTACTCGAACAGAAACAGCACTAAAATAGTAGTTAAAAAACTAATAACTGAGATTGTTCCTAGATTTGGCCTACCTCTAACTTTGGGGGTCTGACAATGGCCCGGCCTTCACGGCCAAATTATCTCAATTAATTCTCAAGAGCCCTGGAATATAAATTGGAAATTACATTGTATGTACCATCCTCAAAGTTCAGGGAAGGTAGAAAGGATGAATAGAACATTAAAGGAAACACTTTGACTAAATTAATACTTGAGACATGGTGGTAACTGGGTTGATCTCCTGCCTTTTGCTCTCTTAAGGGCCCCGTTTGCACTCCTTACCCACGGGAAAAATTTACCCCTTATGAAATAATTTATGGGCGAGGCCACCGCCTTTGTTTCCCAGAGTACACCAAGATCTGGTGGGAGACATTCCAATCTCAGAAACACTCAAAGGGCTACAACTAATCATAGATAAGATCTTTCCCCAGGTCCAGGCTGCTTCAGTCCCCGTTGGTACACAGACTGCCCGATCATTCATTCCAACCAGGCGATGCTGTGCTGATACAATGTTTTGAGAACTACAGCCTATGAGCCCAGGTGGAAGGGCCCTTACATCGTGATTCTCCGCACTCCTACTGCCGTCAAAGTTTGCTGGTATTCCTGCCTGGATCCATCACTCACAGCTAAAGAAGGGCACCTACAGAAACCACGGAGGAACAACCCACTAGGAAGAGAATCCAGCAGCCAGAGGTGGAAAGTGACTGAGCGTGGGCCTTTTAAAAAGTTAAAATTACTAAGTTTAATATTTTGTCACTAGATTCTTTATTGCTTTCCTGTTATATATAAGACATTATGCTAGCTAATAATTTTTGCCTGTTGGAGTTATACATGTATCCTTGGGTTTTAGCTATGCTGGCCTCAACAAACCTTGTACCCCATTCTGTAGCCCGAAGAAGGACCTGCTAGATTAGCAGGATCTCCACTAATACTAAATTGTACTTACTCTTGTCAAGATCCAGTATAATTGGCCCTATCTAACAAATGGTAATAAAGATAACCAAGAAAAATTTTAGTCAGATATATTCAGGGAGGGCTGAAGGGCACCAGGAGAAAATTCTTACAGACCAATCTCGAGGGGATAATATCAAATTTTGGAATCTATAAAACTACTCTGCTCACCCTCAAGATTCAGGACAGTATTCCTGTAACTAAGCTAAAAAAGGGGGCACCACACCCCAATAGATACTGTTTATTCAAAAGCTACTTTAAAGGTGATGATGTTTCTGTGAGTCCCCTAAATTCTGTAACTACTCAAAATTTTTGGTTACAATTTGGCAGTTGACACTATGGACAAAAGTTCCTTCTGTGTACATAGAAGGAAACTCCATCCATCAATTGCTAGCTAACAATACCTTATGGGTCTATCTGTAATAATATAACCTGACTATGTTAAAAGTCACTGGGTGATTAGAGCAACGCAGCAAGACTGGCCAGTATACCATGCAGATGCCAGCTTTGCCAGCTTCCCTGGTTATTCAAAAGCATTGTTTATGCATAGATTGCATCCTCCCCCGATCTCCCCCCCAATTGTTCTATTGAGCAAAATATCTCCCTACCCAATGGCAAACGACTGCCAACAGGATGGGTTTTTTCTCTGTAATAAAGCAACTTTCCAGGCTTTGCCTACATAACTTTTCTGGGATCTGTTTCATATTGGACCGGATCCTTTCTTTACTGCCATCTCATGACAGCTCCCCACCGAATGGTCCCAATCTGCCCTCCAACTGCGATGACAATTTAATCCTCCTAGACCCCACTAGACACTGCAATTGCACAGCAGCCTTTCTTTTTGCCACTTCCGCGGGGCTAGTTTGTAGGAATACAAAGAAAATCACAAAATTAGCCTGTAGTTTTAGAGCAAAACAGCTAACCTTACTGCACAAGTTTTTTGGCAGAAATTAATCAAGAGATGAAAGAACTTTCGAACCTCAATGTTACAAAATAGAGCGGTTATTGATTTTCTCTTTTAATGAAACATCACTTGGTTGCCAACAATTCCCAGGCATGTGCTGTTTTAAATGTTACAGATTATTCTAAACGTTTATCCAACAACAGGTAGATAGAGATAAGACAGGAGATTAACAAAATTAAAAACGAGTAATTCTTGGTTAGGCTTGGGAGATTGGTTTCCATGGTTAACTTCTCTCTTAGGTCCTATAATTTGTATCCATTCTCTTACTAGTTATTGTCCCATGTTGGGGGGGTTTATTATATAACTATATGTCGTCCGGTTTATTGGGCTGCAATTTTAATTCTATTAAGTACCATCAATAAAATTAGCCCTATACGATTACTCCCTTTCAAAGATTTGAAAAGTAAAAAAAAAAAAAAAAAAAAGGGTGGAATGATAAACCACAGCCTAATTCCATCTTAAGACTGGGAGCCATTCCTGTCAAAAAGTTATGAAAAGCCCACTTCAGTTTTCTATGAAATGCCAAGGATTCTTATTTTGCTTGATGCTTATTGTACTGGCATTCATTCCCAGGCCTGAGCTTCACTCAGGCCTGGCTGTCCCATGACCAGAAAACAACTCTCTCTCAGTCTCAAACTAATGGTGCTCCATAAACTTTTGATGTAGGGTTTAACTATTACTCCCCTATTTTTTTCTTGGGAATGCAATGCCATGTAGATATTAGTTTGCTACTTGCTTTGAATTTTTACACCTGTCATGACCTTGTTAGCTGTAAGTTTCCCCAGATTTTCTGTAACTCTTTGAAACTATAAAAACCTTGTCTTCCCGAGAGCGGTGGCTGACCCCAAGCCCAGTGTTTGGGAGGGCAGCCCATGGCCAGCTCTCTTTATATGTATACAATATAAGCTTGCTTAAATATCTAAAATTGGAGTTGGTGGTCTTTTCTTTGCGGTCTTGAGGATCAACAATCCAAAGCGTTTCTAAACAAAACACTTTTGCATGAGGGGTTCCTGAGAAAATCTTTTCAACCAGAGTTTTATTGAAATACACAGAGAAAAACCTGGTGCCGTGACAAGCTGAGAAGAAACCCGCAATTTTTTGAAGTGTCGGTAGAACACTTTCTGAGAATCTTAATCCACACTTGCAATCCCAAGTGTTTGAGCTTCAAGCTACACTTCAACCAGGGATGAAGCAGAGAGTGCCTTTCCTAAAAAAGACAGCATTCCTGAGTTTTCAAACTCCAAGCATAAACCATTTTTGGGTTTTCATCTCCAGGGACTTTTCAGACAGATCATGCCTAGCCAGGAAAAGATACAAGAGGCATCTAGAGACAAAAAAAAAAAATCATGAAAAATGAACGAACAACCTTAATGAGCATTTGGGGAAATGCTAGGTAGTGCCATTTTTATTTAGAGATTCATTTGAAAAGACACTAGAGAACTGAAGGCTAAAGAGTAGAAAAACCTGCAAAATTCCTGCAGGCAGCCAGATTATTTTTAAACTGAATCTGAAGCTGACAGTACTCTTCCTAAGCCTTTTGTTTGTTTTTTTGTTTGTTTGTTTGTTTGTATTTTTTGCTACACTTAAGCAAGTGGAGCAGAGTGTGCTCCAGTAAAACGAAATTGCATTCCTGAAAGTTTTTCAAAAACCTAGCAGAAATCCCTTCTTTGCAGTTTCTCTTAATGGCGTTTTCAGGCATCTCAAGGTTAAACAGAAAAGACAAAAGAAGTGGCTTCCTCACAGCGAATCCCTGAAGGTAGGATGACCAAACTTGATGAGGCATAGGAGAAACCCTAGAGAGGATCAATTCACCAGAGCTATTCATGGAAAATTTCTCTTTCTCGACAAATTTGGAACTCAGAAGGGTATAAACCTGAATTTGTCTTAAGACTTTATGAGCGTTTTTCCAGTGTATCTGAAGTGGCCTGTGCTCTCAAGTGGTTCTGCCGGGCACTACTCATCAACAGAAAAAGAGAAACTGTTGTCCCATTGTAGAAACTACATTCCTGAGATTTCAAACAGCTAGAAGGAATCATTGTGGACTTTTTGACTTCCAGGAGCATTTTCAGGCAGCTATGCCTAACCAGGTGAGACATATCCAAAGGGTTTAAAACAAATCACTTCTGTATGAGGTGGTTTTATGAAAAAATCATTAAACCAGAGTTTCATTGATATAAACACAACAAACCAGGTGATGATTAAGCTTAGAGACAAACCGGAAATAGTATTGGCAGGTCGAGCTAGAATCTGCTTTTTCTGTGACTCTGAATCAGCTTGCAATCCTAAGAAATCCCACGCCATTTTAGCTTCAAGCTACTTCAACCAGGGGATGAAAATTAGTAGGTGCTTTCCTACTATATAACGAAGGAAAAAAAATGCATTCCTGAGTTTTTTTCAAACTCCAAGCATAAACCTTTGTGGTGTTTCTTCTCCAGGCCCTTTTCAGGCAGATCTTGCCTAGCCAGAAAAGAGATCAAAAGGCTTCTAGATAGAAAACCACATGTAAAATGGACTTAACTACCTTAATGAAGCATTTAGGAAATGCTGGTTAGTGCCATTTTTTCAGAGATTCATGGAAAATCCACTAGAGGAACTGAGGACCAAAAGTAGAAAAACCTGAAAAATACTGCACCGCAACAAGACCAATTTTCCACTGAATCTGAAGGCAGCCAGTTATTCCCACTAATCGATTTTTTTTTTTTGATTCTTAGCTACTTCAAGCCAAGGCTGCAGCAGACAGTGTGCTCCACTAAAAGAAACTGCCTTCCTGAAGTTATTGAAACACAAGCAGGAACTTTTCTGCAGTTTCTCTCATCTAGGCGTTTTCAGGCATCTCAAGCCTAAACAAATAAGACAGTCAGAAAGGCTTCTCTGACAGTGAATCCCTGAAGGTAGGATGACCAAACTCTCTTTGAGGCGCATAAAAACTCTTTGGATGGATCATTTCACCAGAGTTTCATGGAAATCTATCTTTGACAACAAAAAGGAAACTCTGTCAGCCTATTAACCTGAATTTTTCTCAATATGTGGTAGAGCATTTTCCAATGCATCTAAAGTGCCTGTGCTCTTAAGTGGTTTCTTCCAGGCACTACTTCAACCAGAAAAGGAGCAGAGTGTTGTCCCATTATAGAAACTCCTGCATTCCTGAGATTTCAAAACAACATAGCAGGAACCATTGTGGAGTTTGACTTCTAGGCATTTTCAGGCAGTGTTTGCCTACCCAGGAGAGACATCCAACAGGTTCTAAACAAAACATTTTGCGAGAGGGGTTTTTTTGAGAAAATCATTAAACCAAAGATTATCATTGAAATAAACACAGAAACCTGGTGTCACCAAAAGTTGAGAAACTTGGCAATTGTTTTGCAGGTCGACATAGAACGCTTTTTTTCTGTGAATCTGACTCGACTGCAATCCCAATGCAATTGTACTTAAAAGCTACTTCGAAACCAGGGGCTGAAGCAGCAGTGTCTGCTTTTATAAAAAGAAACTGCATTCCTGAGTTTTCCAACTCCCAGCATAAAGCATTGTGGGGGTTTCTTCTCCAGACCACTTCAGTAGATCCTTCCTAGCCAGGAAATGGGGGGTGGGGGGGGGTTCAAAAGGCTTCTAAAAGAAGACTCATGAAAAATGGATATGAACAACCTTAATGAGCATTGAAATTGCTGGTAGTGCCATTTTTTCAGAGATTCATAAAAAAGCCACCTGAGAACTGAAGACCAAACTTAGAAAACACAGAATAATGCTCGCAGCTACAAAACCATTTTTTACAATTGAAATGAAGACTGCCAGTTCTTCCAAGCCTTTCTAATCTTTTTGCTACTTCAACCACGTGCTGAAGCAGAGTGTGCTCCACTAAAAGAAACTGCATTGTACTGTGAATGTTTCAAAACACCCTAGCAGGGAACCTTTCCTGCAGTTTCTCTCTTCCCTGAAGGTAGGGTGACCAATCGGTGGAGGCATAAGAAACTCTTCAAAGGATCACTTCACCAGAGTTTCGTGGAAAACTCTCAACAAAACTGGAACTCAGAAGCCTATAAACACGAATTTTTTCTCAAAAGTTAGAGCGGTTTCCCAGTGTATCTAAAGCGGCCTGTGCTCTCTCAAGTGGTTCTGCCAGGCACTACTTCAACCAGAAAAAGGAGCAGAGTGGTTGACCCCATTGTAAAAACTGCATTCCTGAGATGTCAAAACAGCTAGCAGGAACCATTGTGGAGTAATGACTTCCAGGCGTTTCCAGGCAGTTTTGCCTAACCAGGTGAGAGATCCAAAGGTTTCTAAACAAAACACTTTTGCATGAGGGGTTCCTGAGAAAATCTTTCAACCAGAGTTTTATTGAAATACACAGAAAAACCCTGTGCCAACAAAGCTGAGAAACCGCATTTTTTGAAGGTCCGTAGAACAGCTTTTTTTGAGAATCTTAATCCACTTGCAAATCCCAAGTGTTTTTGAGCTTCAAGCTACTTCAACCAGGGATGAAGCAGAGAGATGCTTTCCTAAAAAAGACTGCATTCCTGAGTTTTCAAACTCCAAGCATAAACCATTTTTGGGCTTTCATCTCCAGGACTTTTCAGAGAGATCATGCCTAGCCAGGAAAGATAAACCCAAGTGGAGGCTTCTAGAAAAAAAAAATCATGAAAATTGAACGAACAACCTTATCTAATGAGCATTTGGGAAATGCTGGTAGTGCCATTTTATTTTTAGAGATTTAATTGAAAAGACACTAGAGAACTGAGGCTAAAAAGAAGAAAAACCTGCAACAATTCTGCAGGCAGCCAGATCATTTTTAAAACTGAATCTGAAGCTGACAGTACTTCCAAGCCTTTTTGTTTGTTTTATTTTTGTTTGTTTGTTTGTTTGTTATGTTTTTTGCTACTTTAAGCAAGTGGAGCAGAGTGTGCTCCAGTAAAAGAAAATTGCGATTCCTGAAGTTTCAAAAAACCTAGCAGGAATCTTTTTGCAGTTCTTCCTTAAATGGCGTTTTTCAGGCATCTGCAAGGTTAAACAGAAAAGACAAGAAGAAGGCTTTTTCTCACAGCGGGAATCCCTGAAGGTAGGATGACCAAACTTGATGAGGTATAGGAAACCCTACAGAGGATCAATTCCACCATAGTTTCATGGAAATTTCTCGACAAATTTGGAACTCAGAAGGGTATAAACCTGAATTTGTCTTAAGACTTTAGAGCGTTTTCCAGTGTATCTGAAGTGGGCCTGTGCTCTCAAGTGGTTCTGGGGCCGGGCAACTACTTCAACAACAGAAAAAGAGCAGACAGTTGTCCCATTGTAGAGAAACTACATTCTGAGATTTCAAACAGCTAGAAGGAATCATTGTGGAATTTGACTTCCAGGCAATTTTTCAGGCAGCTATGCCTAAGAACCAGGTGAGACATCCAAAGGTTTAAAAAAACAAATCACTTCTGTATGAGGGGTTTATGAAAAAATCATTAAACCAAGTTGCTCATTGAAGTAAACACAAAAACCAGGTGAATGATAAGCTGAGAAACCAGAATTAGTTTGCAGGTCGCTTGAAATGCTTTTTCTGTGACTCTGAATCACAAGCTTGCAATCCCATGCCATTTTAACTTCATGCTCTCACTTCAACCAGGGATGAACATTAGTGTGCTTTGCCTAAGATAAGAGGGAAAAAAAAAAATGCAATTCCTGAGTTTTTCAAACTCCATGGCATAAACACATTTGTGGTGGTTATCTTCTCCAGGCCTTTTCAGGCAGATCTTGCCTAGCCAGGAAAGAGTTCAAAAGGCTTCTATATAGAAAACACATGACAAATGAGAATAACTACCTTAATGAACATTTAGGAAAATGCTGGTGTAGTGCCATTATTTTCCAGAGATTCATGGAAAAATCCCCTAGAGAACTGGAGGCCAAAATGGTAGAAAAAACCTGAAAAATATACTTGCACGGCAACAAGACCAATTTTTTCACAGAATCTGACGCTGCCAGTTAAATCCCACAATCGATTTTTTTTTTTTATTTTTAATATTTTTTTGATACTGTACACCCAGGCCTGCAGCCCAGGAGGTGAGCTCCACTAAAAGAAAACGCTGCCTTCCTGACAGTTTGAAACACAAGCCAGGAACTTTTCTGCCGATCCACTTTCTAGGCGTTTTCTCAGGCATCTCAAGCCTAAACCAAATAAGACAGAAGATGTCTTCCCATTACAGAGAAATCCCTGAAGGTAGGATGACCAATAACTTCTTGAGGCATAATAACTCCTTGGTAGAATTCAATTCACCAGGAGTTTCTTGGAATTCTCTTGACAAAACAGGAACTAACTGTAGCCCTATTAACGCCTGAATTTTTCGTCAATAAATGGTGAAGAGCATTTTCCAATGCTTCTAATGTGGCCTGTGCTCTTAAGTGGTTCCTTCCATGGCACTACTTTCAATCCTGTAAAAGGAGCAGAGTGTTGGTACCATTATTAGAAACTGCCATTCCTGACAATTTCATAAACAACTAGGCAGGAACCATTGTGGGAGTTTGACTTTCTAAGGCATTCGTTCAGGCAGATTTTGACTATCACCAGGAGAGACATTCCAAAGGGTTCTAATCAAACCCATTTTGCGAGAGCAGGGGTTTTTGAGAGAAAATCCTTTAAACCGAGATTTCTTCATTGAAATAAAACACAGAAAACCTGTGCCCAAAAGTTAGAAACTGGCATTGTATTGCATCGCTAGAACCTTTTCAGTGAATCGTAGACCTCAGACTTGCCAATCCAAAGCAATTGTACTTAAAGGCTACATCAACCAGGGCTGAAGCAGAGTGTGCTTTTATTAAAGAAAACTGCATTCCTGGAAGTTTTCCAACTCCCAGCATAAAGCATTGTGGGGTTTTTCTTCTCCAGACCACTTCAGGGTAGATCCTTCCCTAGCCAGGAAAGTGTTTCAAAAGGCTTCTAGAAAGAAGACATCAAGAAAAATGGATGAACAACCTAATGGAGCATATTGAAATTGCTGGTAGTGCCATTTTTTCAGAATTCATAAAAAAGCCACCTGAAACTGAAAGACAAAACTTAGAAAACACAGAATAATGCTGCAGGCTACAAAACCGATTTTACAACGAATATGAACTGCCAGTTCTTCCTAAGCCTTTCTTCTTTTTGCTACCTTCGACCAGGCTGAGCAGAGTGTGCTCCACTAAAGAATCAGCCATTCTGAAGTTTCCCAAACACCACAGAACCTTTCTGCAGTTTCTCTTTCCCTGAAGTAGGGTGACCAATCGTGTGGAGGCATAAT
>JAKELJ010000747.1:0-15590 GCA_025594165.1 Tamias sibiricus
CACGGGTATTTTGTTTAGAGTTATTGGATGATTACCCTGATTAGGCCCCGAATATCACTGAAAACTGCCTGTATATAATTCCTCAATGGTTAAAGCTAGAACTTTGAAAATGCAGAAAAGCACTTCATATCACAAGACCACATGGCTTCTGTCCTGGTTCAAGTATCCTCAAAGCTGAATCCACTAGTTAGCAAAGAGTTTTCAAACACACATAAAAGCGATTTATCCAAAAGGAAAAATTCCATGTTTCTTAGCTTGTGGGTACTAGGTTTCTTTGTGTATTTCAATGAAACTCCTGACATAATGATCGCATCCTTATCCCCCTCCCACATGGCTTCCCCAAATTTGGTCATCCCACCATCAACGGGTTTTTTGTTTAGAGCCTATTGGATGTTTACCCTGATTAGGCGAATTTCACTGAAAAACGCCTGTATTTAATATCCTCCTATGGTTAAAGGTAGAAACGTTGAGAATTCATGAAAAACACTTCATATCAAAAGAGCACACTGTGGCTTCTGTCCTGGTTCAAGTATCCTCAAAGCTGAATCAATAGGAGCAAAAGAGTTTCAAACTCACGAGAAAGCGATTTAGCCAAATGGAAATAATACCATGTATCTTAGCTTGTGGGTACTAGGTTTCTTTGTAATTCAATGAAACTCTGACAAAATGAATCTCCTTCTAGTGCCCCTCATGGCTCCCCCAAATTGGTCATCTCACCATCACGGGTTTTTTGTTTAGAGACTATTGGAAGTTAACCCTGATGTAAGGGCGAATTTTCCACTGAAAACCGCCTGTTAGTTTTTAAAATCCTCAATGTGATAATGCCAATAACTTTAAAAAAACGCAGAACAACACGTTATTTACCTTTTTATTTTCTTTTCCTTTTTCCTCAATCACTATTTTATTCTTTTTTTTTTTCTTTAGGTTCAAAAGAGCACACTCCCACTGTGCTTCTGTCCTGGTTCAAGTATCACAAAGCTGAATCACTATGTAGCAAAAGATTTCAAACCTGCACAGAAAACGATTTTAGCCACTGGAAACAATTCCATTTTTTCTTTACTTGTGGGTACTAGGTTTCTTTTTGTGTATTTCAATGAAACTCTGCTGACAAAATGATTCTCTATTGGGCCTCTCATAAGCTCCCCAAATGGGGGGTTTTCCATACCACCATCACGGGTTTTTTGTTTAGACCTATTGTATGTTTTTACCCTGATAGGCTAATTATCACTGAAAATGCCTTAGTTAATTCTTCAATGGTAAATGCGAGTAACATCGAAAATGCAGAAAAGCACTTTCAGAATCACAAAGAGCACACTGTTCTTCTGTCCGGTTCAAGTAAAGTCTCCAAAGCTGAATCCTTAGTTAGCAAAAGATTTCAAACTACAGTAAAGCGATTTAGCCAAATTATGAAATAATTCCATGTTTCTTATTTGTGGAGTACTAGTTTCATTTGTGTAATTCAATGAAGACTCTGACATAATGATTCTCTCTTGGTGCCCCTCATGCTACCCCAAATTTGGTCATCTCACCATCACGGGTTTTTTGTTTAGAGCCTATGGATGTTTTACCCTTATTAGCAATTTCACTGAAAAACGCCTGTAGTTTAAATTTTCAATGGTTAAAGGTAAGAAACTTTGAAAATGCAGAAAAACACTTCATATCACAGAGAGCACACTGTGTCTGTCCTGGTTCAAGAATCTCAAACTTGAATCACTAGGAAGTTCAAAAGAGTTTCAACTCACAGAAAAGCGATTTAGCCAAATGTAAATAAATTCCATTTTTCTTATGCTTGTGGTACTAGGTTTCTTTGTGTAATTCAATGAAACTCTGAACATAATGATTCTCTCTTGTGCCTCCTCATAGGCTCCCCAAATTGTTCATCTCACCATCACGTTTTTTTGTTTAGAGCCAATTATTGTTTACCCGGAATAGGCCGAAATTCACTGAAAGAAACGCCTGTTAGTTTAAATCCTCAATGGTTAATTCTATAACTTTAAAAACGCAGAACAAACTTTAGATCACAAGGAGCACATGTGCATCTATCTGTTCAAGTATCTCAAGCTGAAATCACTAAGGTAGCAAAAGAGTTTTCAAACTCACAGAAAAGGATTTAGCCAACTGAAAATAATTCATGTTTCTTAGCATTCTGGGTTACGAGGTTTCTTTGTGTATTTCAAGAATCTCCTGACAAAATGATTCTCTTTTTTTGCCCTCATGGCTCCCAAATTTGGTCAATCCACCTATCACGGGTTTTTTGTTTAGAGTTATTGGATGTTTACCCCGATTAGGCGATTTTCACTGAAAGCCTGTAGATTAATTCCTCAATGGTTAAAGCTAGAAACATTTGAAAATGCAGAACAAGCACTTCAGTTATCACCAGAGCACACTGTGCATCTGTCCTGGTTCAAGTATCTCAAAGCTGAATTACTAGGTCAGCAAAAGAGTTTTCAGAACTCACAGAAAGCGATTTAGCCCAATGGAAATATTCCATGTTTCTTTGCTTGTGGTGTACTAATGATTACCTTTGTGTTTTTCAATGAAACTCTGACATAATGATTACTCCCGTCTGTGCCCCACATGGCTCCCCCAAATTTGCGTCATACCCTCACCATCACGACGTACACGGGTTGTTGTTTCTTAGAGGACTATTGGATGTTTTACCCTTATTAGGCGAATTTACACTGAAAACGCCTGTTAGTTTAATATCCTCAATGGTTAATTCTAGAACTTTTAAAATACGCAGAACAGAACACTTCAAGTTACAAAGAGCTCACTGTGCTTCTATCCTGGTTTCAAGTATCTCAATAGGCTGAAATCACTAGGTAGCCAAAAGGCGTTTCAAATCAACAGAAAACAAAAAAAAAAAAGCGATTTAGCCAAACTGGAAATAATTCCAATTTTCCTTAGCTTGTGGGTACTCGAGGTTTCTTTGTGTATTTCAATGAATCTCTTACAAAATGATTCTCTTTTTTTTTGCCCCTTCATGGCTCCCCAAAATGTGGTCAATCCTCCATCACGCACGGGTACTTGTTTAGAGCACCTATTGGATGTTTTTACCTTGATTAGACGCGAATTTCACTTGAAAACGCCTGTAGTTTAATTCTTCAATGGTTTATGGTTTTTAAGAACGATTGAAAATGCAGAAAAGCACTTTCAGAAAAAAATCAAAAGGAGCATCCACTGTGCATTCTGTCCTGGTTATCAAAGTAATCTCAAAAGATGAATCACTAGGTAGCAAAAGAGTTTCAAACTCACAGAAAAGCGAATTTAAGCCAACAGGAAATAATTCCTTGTATCTTAGCTTATGGGTACTAGGTGATTCTTTGGGTATATCAATGAAACACTGACAGAATGATTCTCTCTTGAGCCCCTCATGGCTCCCCCAAATTTGTTCATCCCACAATCACGGGGTTGTTTGTTAAGGGAGCCTATTGGATGGTTTACCTGATTATGCGAATTTCACTGAAAAACAACCCTGTAGAGTTAAATTCCACAATGGTTTAAGCTAGAACTTTTTTAAATTCAGGAAAAAGCACATCATAATCACACGAGCACACTTTGCTTCTGTCCCTGGTTCAAGTAATCATCAAAGCTGAATCACTAGTGGTAGCAAAAAGAGTTTCAAAACTCACAGTAAAGCGATTTAGCCTAAAAGGAAATAATTCCCTGTTTCTATAGCTTGTGTGTGTAACTAGGTTTATTTGTGAATTTCACTGAAACTCTGAACAAAATTAATCACTTCATGAGCCCCTCCAATTGCCTCTCCTCCTAAGTATGGGTCATCCGCTCCATCAAGGGTGTTTATGTTTAGAAGTCTATTTGGATGATTACCCTGAATAGGCGGAATTTCCACTGAAAACGCCTGTAAGTTTAATTCCTCTAAACTGGTTAATTGGTAGAACTTTGAAAATGCAGTACAACCCTTTGCAGTATCACAAAGAGCACACTGTGCATTCTGTCCTGGATCAAGAATAACAAAAAGCTGATTCACAAGGTTAGCAAAAGAGTTTCAACTCACAGAAAAGCGTTTTAGCCAATGGAAATAATTCCATGTTTATTAGCTTGTGAGGTACTAGGTTTTCTTTGTATATTTCAATGAAACTCTGACAAGATGACTCTCTCTTGGCCCTCATGGCTCTCCAAATGTGGTCAATCCACCTTCACGGGTTTATTTATTTAGAGCCTATTGGATGTTTACCCTGGATTAGGCGAATTTCACTGAAAACGCTGTAGTATAATTTTCAATGGTTAATGCTAGGAACATTGAAAATGCTGAAAAGCAACTTCAGAATCACAGGAGGCAAACTTGGGCTTTTGTCTGGTTCAAGTATATCAAAGATGAATCCACAGGTTGCAAAAGGAGTTTCAAACTCACAGAAGAAAGCAATTTAGCCAACTGGAAATAATTCCATGTTTCTTTAGCTTTCTGTGGTACTAGGGTTTTTGTGTTTGTATTTCAATGAAAACTCTGCGAGAATGATTCTTCTCTGTGCCCCTCATGGGACTCCCCAAATTTTGGTTCATCCCACCCATCTCGGGTTTTTTTGTTTAGAGTTATTTGGAAATTTCGTTTACCCTGATCTAGGCGAATTTACACTGAAAACGCATGTAGATTAATTCCTCAATGGTTTAAAGCCTTCTAGAACTTTGAAAATGCAGAAAAAGCAACTTCATATCCACAAGAGCACACTGTGTGATTCTGTCCTGGTTCAAGTATCTCAAAGCTGAATCACTAGGTAGCAAAATGAAGTTTCAAACTCACAAGAAAAGCGATTTAGCCCAAATTGGAAATAATTCCATGTTTCTTTAGTTTGTGGTCGGTACTAAAGTTTCTTTGTGTATTTCAATGAAACTCTGACATTAATGAAATTCTCTCTTGTGCCCCTCATGGCTCCCCAAATTTGGTCATCTCACCATCACGGGTTTTTTGTTTAGAGCCTATTGGATGTTTACCCTGATTAGGCGAATTTTCACTGAAAACGCCTGTAGTTTAATTTCCTCAATGGTTAAAGGTAGTAGAACTTTTGAAAATGCAGAAAAAATTGTCTTCAGATCACAAGTGCACATCTGTGCTTCTGTCCTGGTTCAAGTATCTCAAAGCTGAATCACTAGGTAGCAAAAGAGTGTTTCAAACTCACAGAAAAGCGATTTAGCAAATGGAAATAATTCCATGTTTCTTAGCTTGTGGTGGGTACTGGTTTCTTTGTGTATTTCAATGAAACTCTGACATAATTGATTCTCTCTTGTGCCCCCTCATGGCTCCCCAAATTTGGTCATCTCACCATCACGGTTTTTTTGTTTAGAGCCTATTGGATGTTTACCCTGATTAGGCGAATTTCACTGAAAAACGCCTGTTAGTTTTTAATTCCTCAATGGTTAAATGCTAGAACTTTAAAAACGCCAGAACAACACTTTAGATCACAAGAGCACACTGTGCTTCTGTCCTGGTTCAAGTATCTCAAAGCTGAATCACTAGGTAGCAAAAGATGAGTTTCAAACTCACAGAAAAGCGATTTAGCCAAATGGAAATAATTCCATGTTTCTTAGCTTCTGGGTACTAGGTTTCTTTGTGTATTTCAATGAATCTCTGACAAAATGATTCTCTCTTGTGCCCCTCATGGCTCCCCAAATTTGGTCATCTCCACCATCAGGGGTTTTTTGTTTAGAGCCTATTGGATGTTTACCCTGATTAGGCGAATTTCACTGAAAACGCCTGTAGTTTAATTGCTCAATGGTTAATGCTAGAACTTTGAAAATGCAGAAAAGCACTTCAGTCACAAGAGCACACTGTGCTTCTGTCCTGGTTCAAGTATCTCAAAGCTATGAATCACTAGGTAGCAAAAGAGTTTCAAACCTCACAGAAAAGCGTTTTTAGCAACTAACTGGAAATAATTCCATGTTTTTCTTAGCTGTTCTTCTGGTACTAGGTTTCTTTGTGTATTTCGCTCATGGAAACTCTGACAAAATGATTCTCTATTCATCCGGTTTTGTTCGTGCCTCATATCGGATTCCCCAAAATTGGTTCATCCCACCATCAAGGGTTTTTTGTTTAGAGCCTATTTGGATGTTTTACCCTGATTAGGCGAATTTTCACTGAAAACGCCTGTAGTTTAATTCTTCAATGGTTAATGCTAGAAACTTTGAAAATGACAGAAAGCACTTCAGATCCACCAAGAGCAAACACTGTGCTTTCTCTCCTGGTTCAAGTATCTCAAAGCTGAATCACTAGGGTAGCAAAAGATGTTTCAAACTCACAGAAAGCATGTTTAGCCAATCAGGAAATAATTCCATGTTTCTTAGCATTGTGGGTACTAGGTTTCTTTGTGTATTTCAATGAAACTCTGACCAAATGATTCTCTCTTGTGCCCCTCATGGCTCCCCAAATTTGGTCTAATCCCACCATCACGGGTTTTTTGTTTAGGCCTATTGGATGTTTACCCTGATTAGGCGAAATTTTCACTGAAAACGCCTGTAGTTTAAATTCTTCAATGGTTAATGCTAGAACTTTGAAAATGCAGAAAAACACTTAGATCACAAGAGCACACTGTGCTTCTGTTCCTGGTTCAAGTATCTCAAAGCTGAATCAACCTACAAAAAAAAAAACTGTGAGCAAAAGAGTTTCAAACTCACAGAAAAGCGATTTAGCCAAATGGAAATAATTCATGTTTCTTAGCTTGATGGGTACTTGGTTTCTTTGTGTATTTCAATGAAACTCTGACAAAATGATTCTCTCTTGTGCCCCTCATGGCTCCCCAAATTTGGTCATCCACCATCACGGGTTTTTTGTTTACAGTCTATTGGATGTTTACCCTGATTAGGCGAATTTCACTGAAAACGCCTGTAGTTTAATTCCTCAAATGGTTAATGGCTAGAACTTTAAAAATGCAGAACAACACTTTAGTATCACAAGAGCACACTGTGCTTCTGTCCTGGTTCAAGTATCTCAAAGACTGGAATCACTAGGTAGCAAAAGAGTTTCAAACTCACAGAAAAAGCGATTTAGCCAACTGGAATAATTCCATGTTTCTTAGCTTGTGGGTACTAGGTTTCTTTGTGGTATTTTCAATGAAAAACTCTGACAAAATGATTTCTCTCTTGTGCCCCTCAAGAGCTCCCCAAGTTTGGGTCATCCCACCATCAAGGGTGTTTTGTTTTACAGTCTATTGGATGTTTACCCTGATTTAGGCGAAATGCACTGAAAACGCCTGTGTGAGTTTAATTCCTTAAAATGGTTAATGCTAGAACATTTAAAAACGCAGAAAAACACTTTCAGTTCACAAGAGCACCACTGTGCTTCTGTTCCTGGTTCAAGTATATCAGGAAAAGCTGAATCACTAGGTAGCAAAAGAGTTTCAAACTCACAGAAAAGCGATTTTTAGCCAACTGGAAATAATTCCATGTTTTCTTAGCTTCTGGGTACTTAGGGTTCTTTGTATATTTCAATGAAACTCTGACAAAATGACTCTCTCGTTTGGCCCCCCTCATGGCTCCCCAAAATGTGGTCAATCCACCATCACGGGTTTTTTTTGTTTAGAGCCTATTGGATGGATTTACCCTGATTAGGCGAATTTTCACTGAAAACGCCTGTAGTTTTAATTCCTCAATGGTTAATGCATAGCTAACTTTGAAAATGCAAGAAAAGCACTTCAGATCACAAGAGCTCACTGTGCTTTCTGTTTCTGGTTCAAGTATCTCAAAAGCTGAATCACTAGGTAGCAAAAGAGTTTCAAACTCACAGAATTAGCGATTTAGCCAATGGAAATAAATTCCATGTTTCTTAGCCTTGTGGGTACTAGGTTTCTTTGTGTATTTCAATGAAAACTCTGACAGAATGATTCTCCTCTTGTGCCCTCATGGTTCCCCAAAATTTGTCATGCTCCACCATCACGGGTTTTTTGTTTAGAGCCTAATTGGGGATGTTTACCCTGATTAGGCGAATTTCACTGAAAAACGCTGTAAGATTAGGATTAATTCCTCAATGGTTAAAGGTAGATACTTTTGAAAATGCAGAAAAAGCACTTCTAGTATCACAAGAGCACACTGTGCATTTCTGTCCTGGTTCATAGTATCTCAACGCTGAAATCACTAGGTAGCAAAAGAGTTTCAAACTCACAGAAAAGCGATTTAGCCAAATGAAATAATTCCATGTTTCTTAGCTTGTGGGTACTAGGTTTCTTCCATTGTGTATTTCAATGAAACTCTGACATAAATGATCTTTCTCTTGTGCCCCTCATGGCCTCCCCAAATTTGGTCATCTCACCATCAGGGGTTTTTTGTTTTAGAGCCTATTGGGATGTTTACCTGATTAGGCGAATTTCACTGAAAACGCCTGTAGTTTAATTCTTCAAATGGTTAATACTAGAACTTTAAAAACGCAAGAACAACACTTCTAAGTTTCACAAGAGCACACTGTGCTTCTGTGTCCTGGTTCAAGTATCTCAAAGCTGAATCCACTAGGTAGCAAAAGAGTTTCAAACTCACAGAAAAGCGATTTAGCCAACTGGAAATAATTCCATGTTTCTTAGCATGTGGGTACTAGGTTTTTCTTTGTGTATTTCAATGAAACTCTCTGACAAAATGATTCTCTTCGTTGTGCCCTCATGGCCCCCCAAATTTGGTCAATCTCACCATCACGGTTTTTTTTGTTTAGAGCCTATTGGATGTTTACCCTGATTAGGCGAATTTCACTGAAAAAACGCCTGTTAGTTTAAATTGCTCAATGGTTAATGCTAGAACTTTGAAAAAATGCAGAAAAGCACTTCAAGATCACAAGAGCACACTGTGCTTCTGTCCTGTTCAAAGGTTTATCTCAAAAGCCCTTGAATCACTAGGTAGCAAAAGAGTTTCAAACTCACAGAAAAGCAATTTAGCCAACTGGAATAATTTCCAAGGTTTCTTAGCTTGTGGGTCCTAGGGTTTCTTTGTGTATTTCAATGAAAACTCTGACAAAATGATTCTCTCTTGTGTCCCTCATGGCTCCCCAAATTTGGTCTCATCCCAATCAATCAGGGTTTTTTGTTTAGAGCGCTATTGGAATGTTTACCCTGATTAGGCGAATTTCACTGAAAACGCCTGTAGTTTAATTCCTCAATGGTTAAAGCTAGAACTTTGAAAATGCAGAAAAAAGCACTTCAGATCACAAGCAGCCACACTGTGCTTCTTTCCTGGTTCAAGTATCTCAAGCTGGAATCACTAGGTAACAAAAGAGTTTCAAACTCACAGAAAAGTCCGTTTTAGCCGAAATGGAAATAATTCCATGTTTCTTAGCTTCTGGGCACTTAGGTTTCATTTGTGTGTATTTCAATGAAAAACTCTGAAGAAAATGATTCTCTCCTCATTGCCCCTCATGGGCTCCCCAAGTTTGGTTCATGCCCACCTATCAAGGTTGTTTTTGTTTACATTCCTATTGGATGTTTACCCTGATTAGGCGAATTTCACTGGAAAACGCCCTGTTAGTTTAAATTCCTCTATGGTTAATGCTAGAACTTTAAAACCTGCAGAACAACACTTTAGTATCACAAGAAGCACACTGTAGCTTTCTGTTCTGGTTCAAGTATCTCAAAGTGACTGAATCACAAGGTAGCAAAGAGTTTCAAACTCACAGAAAAAGCGTTTTTAGCCAAAAATGGAAAATAATTCCATGTTTCTTAGCTTGTGCGGTACATAGGTTTCTTTGTGTATTTCAATGAAACTCTGACAAATGATTATCTCTTTTTGGCGTCCCTCAATGGCTCCCCAAATTGTGGTCACATTCACCATCCACGGGTTTTTTGTTTAGAGCCTATTGGATGTTTACCTTTGATTAGGCGAATTTCACTGAAAACGCCTGTAGTTTAATTCTTTCAATGGTTTAATGCTAGAACATTGAAAAATGCAGAAAAGAACTTCAGCATCTATCAAGATCATCACATATTTAGAACTGTGCTTCAACTTGTTCACTGGTTTCAAGTATCTATCAAAAGATGAATTACTAGGTAGCAAAAGAGTATTCCCCGAAACTCACAGAAGAGCATTTTTATTTAGCCTAACTGGAAATAATTCATGTTTCTTAGCTTCTGGGTACTAGGGTTCTTTGTGTATTTCAATGAAATACTCTGACAAAATGATTCTCTCTTGTGCCCCTCATGGCTCCCCCAAATTTGGTCATCCCACCATCACGGGTTTTTTGTTTAGAGCCTATTGGATGTTTACACCTGATTAGGCGAATTTCACTGAAAACGCCTGTAGTTTAATTCTCTCAATGGTTTAAAGCTAGACTTTGACAATGCAAGAAAAGCACTTCATATCACAAGAGCACACTGTGCTTCTGTCCTGGTTCAAGTATCTCAAATAGCTGAATCACTAGGTAGTACAAAAAGAGTTTCAAACTCACAGAAAAGCGATTTAGCGAAAGGAAATAATTACCAGTGTTTCTTAGCTTCTGGGCACTAGGTTTATTTGTGTATTTCAATGAAACTCTGAAAAAATGATTCTCTCATGTTGCCCCTCAAAGCTCCCCAAGTTTTGGTCATCCCTCCTTCAAGGGTGCTTTTTGTTTACAGTCTATATTTGGATGTTTACCCTGATTAGGCGAAAATTTGCCTGAAAACGCCTGTGAGATTTAATTCTTTAAATGGGTTAATGGTAGAACTTTAAAATTCAGAACAACACTTAAGTATCACAAGAGCACACTGTGCTTCTGTCCTGGTTCACAGTATATCAAAGCTGAATCACTAGGTAGCAAAAGAGTTTCAAACTCACAGAAAACGTTTTTAGCCAACTGGAAATAATTCATGTTTCTTAGCTTGTGGGACTAGGTTTCTTTGTATATTTCAAATGAAAACTCTGACAAAATGACTTCTCTTGGCCCCCTCATGGCTCCCAAATGTGGTCAATCCACCATCACGGGTTTTTTTTTTAGAGCCTATTGGATGTTTACCTGATTAGGGGCGAATTTCACTGAAAACGCCTGTAGTTTTAATTCTTCAATGGTTAATGCTAGAACATTGAAAATGCAGAAAAGCACTTCAGATCACAGGAGCACACTGTGCTTTTTGTCCTGGTTCAAGTATATCAAAGCTGAATCACTAGGTAGCAAAAGACGTTTCAAACTCACAGAAGGAGCAATTTAGCCAACTGAAATAATTCCATGTTTCTTAGCTTCTGGGTACTAGGGTTTTTTGTGTATTTCAATGAAACTCTGACAGAATGATTCTCTCTTGTGCCCCTCATGGCTCCCCAAATTTGGTCCATCCCACATCACGGGTTTTTTTTGTTTAGAGTTATTGGATGTTTTACCCTGATGTAGGCGAATTTCACTGAAAACCGCCTGTAGATTAATTCCTCAATGGTTAAAGCTAGAACTTTGAAAATGCAGAAAAGCACTTCATTTCACAAGAGCACACTGTGATTCTGTCCTGGTTCAAGTATCTCAAAAGCTGAATCACTAGGTAGCAAAAGAGTTTCAAACTCACAGATAAAGCGATTTAGAGCCAAATGGAAATAATTCCATGTTTCTTAGTTTGTGGGTACTAGGTTTCTTTGTGTATTTCAATGAAAACTCATGACATAATGATTCTCTCTTGTGCCCCTCATGGCTCCCCAAATTTGGTCATCTCACCATCACGGGTTTTTTGTTTAGAGCCTATTGGATGTTTACCCTGATTAGGCGGAATTTCACTGAAAAACGCCTGTAGTTTAATTCCTTCAATGGTTAAAGGTTAGAGAACTTTGAAAATGCAGAAAAACACTTCAATTTCACAAGAGCACACTGTGCTTCTGTCCTGGTTCAAGTCATCTCAAAGCTGAATCACTAGGTAGCAAAAGAGTTTCAAACTCACAGAGAAAGCGATTTAGCCAAATGGAAATAATTCCATGTTTCTTAGCTTGTGTGGGTACTAGGTTTCTTTGTGTATTTCAATGAAACTCTGACATAATGATTCTCTTCTCTTGTGCCCTCATGGCTCCCCAAATTTGGTCATCTCACCATCACGGTTTTTTTTTTTGTTTAGCAGCCTATTGGATGTTTACCCTGATTAGGCGAATTTCACTGAAAACGCCTGGTTAGTTTAAAAATCCTCAATGGTTAATGCTAGAACTTTAAAAACGCAGAACATCACTTTAGATCACAACGGAGCACACTCTGTGCTTCTATCCTGGTTCAAAGTATCTCAAAGCTGAATCACTAGGTTAGCAAAAGAGTTTCACAAACTCACAGAAAAGCGATTTTAGCCAACTGAAAATAATTCCATGTTTTTTAGCATCTGGGTACGAGGTTTCTTTGTGTATTTCAATGAATCTCTGACAAAATGATTCTCTTTTTGCCCCTCATGGCTCCCAAATTTGGTCAATCCACCATCACTGGGGTTTTTTGTTTAGAGCCTATTGGATGTTTACCTTGATTAGGCGAATTTTCACTGCAAAAACGCCTGTAGTTTTAATTGCTCAATGGTTAATGCTAGAACTTTGAAAATGCAGAAAAAAGCACTTCAGATCACAAGAGCACACTGTGCTTCTGTCCTGGTTCAAGTATCTCAACAGGCTGAATCACTAGGTAGCAAAAGAGTTTCAAACTCACAGTAAAAGCGATTTAGCGAACTGGAAATAATTCCAGGTTTCATTAGCTTGTGGGTTCTAGGTTTCTTTGTGTATTTCAATGAAACTCTGACAAAAATGATTCTCTCTTGTGCCCTCATGGCTCCCCAAATTTGGTAAATCCCACCATCACGGGGTTTTTTGTTTAGAGAGTCTATTGGATGTTTACCCTGATTAGGCGGAATTTCACTGAAAATTCCTGTAGTTTAATTCCTCAATGGTTAAAGCATAGAACTTTGAAAACGTAGCAGAAAGCACTTCAGATCACAAGAGCACACTGAGCTTCTTTCCTGGTTCAAGTATCTCAAAGTGAATCACTAGGTAGCAAATAAGAGTTTCAAACTCACAGAAAAGTGTTTTAGCGAACTGGAAATAATTCCATGTTTTCTTAGCTTCTGGGCACTAGGTTTATTTGGTGTATTTCAATGAAACTCTGACAAATTTTGATTCTCTCATGTGCCCCTCAAGGCTCCCCAAATTTGGTCAATCCCTCATCAAAGGGTTTTTGTTTACAGCCTATTGGTATGTTTACCCTGATTAGGGCGAAAATGCACTGAAAATGCCTAGTGAGTTTAATTCTTAAATGGTTAATGCTAGAACTTTAAAAACGCAGTACAACACTTTAGTTCACAAGAGCACACTTGTGCTTCTGTCCTGGTTCAAGTATCTCAAAGCTGAATCACTAGGTAGCAAAAGAGTTTTCAAACTCACAGAAAAAAGAAGCGTTTTTAGCCCAACTGGAAAATAATTCCATGTTTCTTAGCTTGTGGGTACTAGGTTTCTTTGTGTATTTCAATGAAACTCTTGACAAAATGAATTCTCTCTTGTGCCCCTCATTATGGCTCCCCAAATTTGGTCATCTCCACCATCACCGGGTTTTTTGTTTAGAGCCTATTGGATGTTTACCCTGATTAGGGCGAATTTCACTGAAAACGCCTGTAGTTTAATTCCCTCATATGGTTAAATGCTAGAACTTTGAAAAATGCAGAAAAGACCTTCATATCACAAGAAGCACAAGCCTGTGCTTCTGTCCTGGTTCCAAGTATCTCAAATACAAAGCTGAATCACTAGGTTTCGCAAAAGAGTTTCAAACTCACAGAAAAGCGATTTAGCCAAATGGAAATAATTCCAATGATTCTTAGCTTGTGGGTACTAGGTTTCTTTGTGTATTTCAATGAAACTCTGACATAATGATTCTCTTCTTGTGCCCCTCATGGCTCCCCAAATTTGGTCATCCCACCATCACGGGTTTTTTTTGTTTAAGAGCCTAATAGGATGTTTAACCTGATTAGGCGAATTTGCACTGAAAACGCTGTAGTTTAATTACTCAATGGTTAAAAGGTAGAGAACTTTGAAAATGCCATGAAAAACACTTCAGATCACAAGACGCACACTGTGCTTCGTGTCCTTGGTTCAAGTATCTCAAAAGCTGAATCACTAGGTAGCAAAAGAGTTTCAAACTCACAGAAAAGCGTTTTAGCCAAACTGGAAATAAATTCCATGTTTCTTAGCTTGTGGGTACTTGCTAGGTTTCTTTGTATATTTCAAGAAAACTCTGACAAAATGACTCTCTCTTGGCCCCTCATGGCTCCCCAAATGTGGTCAATCCACCATCACGGGTTTTTTTTTTAGAGCCTATTGATGTTTACCCTGATTAGGCGAATTTCACTGAAAACGCCTGTTAGTTTAATTCTTCAATGGTTAATGCTAGAACATTGAAAATGCAGAAAAGACACTTCAGATCACAGGAGCACACTGTGCTTTTGGTCCCTGGTTCAAGTATATCAAAGCTGAATCACTAGGTAGCAAAAGAGTTTCAAACTCACAGGAAGAGCAACTTTTTAGGCCAACTGGAAATAATTCCATGTTTCTTAGCTTCTGGGTACTAGGTTTTATTGTGTATTTCAATGAACTCTGACAGAATGATTCTCTCATTTGCCCCTCAATGCTCCCCAAATTTTGGTCATCCCACCATCACGGGTTTTTTGTTTGTTAGTGATTAATGGATGTTTTACCCTGGGATATAGGCGAATATGCACTGAAAACGCTCTGTGGGTTTTAAATCATCCAATGGTTAACGCTTATCTACTTTGAAATGCAGAACAAAGGGCACTTCAGTATAACAAGAGCACCACTGTGATTCTAGTCCTGGTTCAAGTATCTCAAAGCTGAAATCACTAGGTAGCAAAAGAGTTTCAAACACACAGAAAAGTGTTTTAGCCAAAGATGGAAATAAATTCCATGTTTCTTTAGTTTGTGGGTACTAGGTTTTTCATTGTGTAATTCATATGAAACTCTGACATATTGATTTCTCTCTTGTGCCCCTCATGGGACTCCCCAAATTTTGGTCAATCCCACCCATTACGTGTTTTTTTGTTTAGAAGCCTATTGGATGTTTACCCTGAATTAGGCGAATTTCACTGAAAGACGCCTGTAGTTTTAATTCCTCAATGGATAATGCTAGAACATTGAGGAAATGCAGAAAAATGCACTTCAGATCAACCAGAAAGCACACTGTGCTTCTGTCCTGGTTCAAGTAATCAAAAAGCTGGTATCACGTAGGTAGCAAAAGAGTTTTCAAAACTTACAGAAAAGCGATTTTTAGCCAACTGGACAAAATAATTCCCCATGTTTTTTAGCTTGTGGGAATTTGGTTTCTTTTGTGTATTTCAATGAAACTCGGACAAAATGATTCTCTCTTGTGCCCCATCATGGCTACCCAAATTTTGTCCAATCTCACCATCCAACAGGGGTTTTTTGTTTAGTGCCTATTGGATGTTTCCACCCTGATTAGGTGAATTTTCACTGAAAACAGCCTCTCTTTTCACTGTCTGTTATTTCCTCCCCAATGTTTAATGCAAGAACTTGTAAAAACCGCAGAACAAGCAACTTTAGATCACAAGATCACACTGTGCTTCTATCCTGGTTCAAGATTTCAAAGCTGGACATCACTAGGTAGCAATAGATTTTATCAAACTCACAGAAAAGCGTTTTAAGCAAACTGAAATAATTCCATG
>JAKELJ010000748.1:0-15577 GCA_025594165.1 Tamias sibiricus
CAAGTATCTCAAAGCTGAATCTCAATAGGTAGCAAAAGAGTGTTCAAACCTCACAGAAAAGCGTTTTAGCGAACTGTAAATCAATTCGATGTTTCTTAGCTTCTGGGCACTAGGATTTCTTTGTGCTATTTCAATGAAAACTCTGAACAACAATGAGTTCGCTCATGTGCACCTCAAGGCTCCCCAACGTCTTCGGTCATGCCCACCATCTAGGGTGTTTTTTGTTTTCAAGTACTATTGGATGTTCACCCATGTTTAGGCGAAAATTGCCCTGAAAACGGGCCTATGTTAGTTCTTAATTCTTAAATTGGTTAATGCTAGAACTTTAAAAACGCATAACACCAACACTTCAGTTCCACAAGAGCACACTGTGCTTCTGTCCACTGGTTCAAAGTATCTTCAAAGACTGAATCACTAGGTAGCAAACGAGAGTTTCAAACTCACAGAAAAGAGATTTAGCCAACTGGGAAATCAATTTCAATGTTTCTTAGGCTTTCTGGGGAACTAGGTTTCTTTGTGTATTTAACAATGAAACTCTGACAAAATGATTCTCTCTTGTGCCCCTCATGGCTCCACCAAATTTGGTCAATCCACCATCACGGGTTTTTTGTTGTAGGAGCCTATTGGATGTTTACCCTGATTAGGGCGAATTTCACTGAAAAGACGCCTCTGTTACTTTAATTCCTCAATTGGTTAATGGATAGGAACTTTGAAATTGCAGAAAAGCACCTTCAGATCAACCAAGAGCACACTGTGCTTCCCTGGTCCTGGATTCATAGTATCTCAAAGCTGAATCACTAGGTAAAAAAAGAGTTTTAAACTCACCAGAAAAGCGATTTAGCCAACTGGAAATAGTTCGATGTTTCTTAGCTTTATGGGAAATAGGTTTCTTTGTGTATTTCAATGAAACTCTGACATAAATGTTTCTCTCTTCGTGTCCCTCATGGCTCTCCCAAATTTGGTCATCCCACGATCCACGGGTTTTTTTTGTTTTACTGTCTATTGGATAGATGTTTACCCTGATTAGGCGAAATGTTCCACTGAAAACGCCTGTGAGTTTAATTCCTCAATGGTTTTTGCTAGAACTTTGGATATGACAGAACATGCACTTCAGATCACAAGTGCTCACTGTGCTTCTGTCCTGGTTCCAAGTATCTCAAAAGCTGATTCTCTAGGTTCCAAATAAGAGTTTCAAACTACAAGAAAGAACAAGCGTTTTAGTGAAATGGAAAATATTTCCATGGTTCTTAGCCTCTGGGCATAAGGATGTCTTTGTTGTATTTCAATGAAAACTCTGACCAAAATGATTCTCTCTGTGACTCCTACAATAGGCTACCCAAGTTTGGTCAATCCACATCAAGGGTGTGTGTTCTACAGTCTATTGGATGTTTCACCCTGAATTAGGCAAAAATGACTGTAAAACGGCATGTGACTTTTAATTCTTAAATGGTTATTGCCTAGAACTTTGGAAAAACGCGAACAACACCTTCAGTTCACTAGAGCTAACACTGTGCTTCTGTCCTTGTTCAAGTAATCTCAAAGCTGACATCACTAGGTAGCAAAAGATTTTTCAAACTCAACAGAAACGGCGATTTAGCCAACTGGAAAAATATATTCCATGTTTTCTTAGCTTCTGGGAAACCTAGGTTTCTGTGTGTATTTCAATGAAACTCTGACAAATTTGATTCTCTCTTGTGCCCCTCATGGATCACTCAACAAATTTTGGTCATCCCTCGATCACGGGTTTTTTGTTTACAGTTCTATTGGATGTTTACCATGATTATGGCGACATTTCACTGAAAACGCCCTGTAGTTTAAATTCTCAAGTGGTAATGGCTAGAACTTTGGAATATGCAGAAAAGCCACTTTCCGATCACAAGTGGCACACTGTGCTTCTTTGTCCCTGGTTCTCAGTATTCTCAAAGCTGGAATCTCTAGGGTAGCCAAAAGTGTTTTCAAAACTCACAGAAAAGCGTTTTAGTGGAAATGGAAATAATCCCATGTTTCTTTAGCTTCTGGGCATAGGTTTCTTTGTGTATTTTCAATTGAAACTCTGATATAAATGATTTCTCATGTGCTCCTCAAAGGCTCCCCATCAAGTTTGGTCATCCCACCATCAAGGGTGTTTTGTTTGCTAGTCTTTTGGATGTTTTACCTGATTTTAGGCGAAAATGCATGAAAAAACGACCCTGTTGAGTTTTATTCTTAAATGGTTAATGCTGAACTTTAAAAACGCAGAACAACACTTTAGTTCACAAGAGCACACTGTGCTTCTGTCCTGGATTTCAAGTATCTCAAAGCTGAATCACTAGGTAGCAAAAGAGGTTTCCAAACTCAAAGAAAATGCGATTTAGCCCAACTGAAATAAATTTTTTTCCATTTTCTTAGCTTCTGGGAATCTAGGTTTCTTTGTGTATTTCAAATGAAACTCTGGAACCAAAATGATTCCTCTCTTGTGCCCCTCATGGCTCCCCGAAATTTTGGTCAATCCCTCCACCGATCACGGGTTTTTGGTTTAGAGCCTATTGGATGTTTACCCTGGATTAGCGCGAATTTCACTGAAAACGCCTGTGTTAGTTTTAATTCCTCCAATGGTTAATGATTGAACTTTGGAGTCAATGCAGAAAAGCACTTTAGATTCACAATGAAGCACACTGTGCCTTCTTTCCTGGTTCAAGTATCTCAAAGCTTGAATCACTAGGTCAAAAAAAGAGTTTCAAACTCACAGAAAAGCCGTTTTTAGGTGAAAAGTAAATCATTCCGATGTTTCTTAGCTTCCTGGGCACTAGGTTTCTTTGTGTATTTCAATGAAACTCTGACATAAATGGATTTTCAGCATCCATGTGCTACTCAATGCTCCCCACGTTTTGATCATCCACCATCAGGGATGCTTTTTGGTTTACAGTCTATTGGATGTTTCACCCTGATTAGGCTGAAAATGACTTGGGAAAACTGCCTGTTAGTTATAATTCTTAAAGATGGTTAATGCTAGAACTTTTAAAAAACGCATGAACAACACTTCAGTTCAACATAGAGCACCACTGTGCTTCTGTCCATGTTCAAGTATCTCAAGAGCTGAAGGCACTAGGTAGCTAATAAAGAGTTTCAAACTCACAGAAGAAGCGATTTAAGCCAACTGGAAATTAATTTCCATGTTTCTTAGCTTCTGGGAACTAGGTTTCTTTGTGATTTCAATGAAACTCTGGACAAAATGATTCTCCTTTCTTGTGCCCCTCATGGCTCCCCCAAAATTTGGTCAATCCCCCCAATCCAATTTTTCACGGGTTTTTGCGTTTAGAGCCTATTGGATGTTTTACCCTGATTAAGGCGAATTTCACTGAAAGCGCACATGTTTAGTTTTAATTCCTCAATGGTTAATGCTAGAACTTTGAAAATGCAGAAAACACCTTCAGATCCACAAGAGCACACAGGTGCTTTCTCTGTCCCTGGTTCAACGTATCTCAACAGCTGAATTCACTAGGTAAAAAAAGAGTTTTCAAACTCACAGAAAAAGCGATTTAGCGAACTGGAAATCAGTCTCCATGTTTCTTAGGGCTTCTGGGAACTAGGGTTTCTTTGTGTATTTCAATGAAACTCTGACAAAATGATTCTCTCTTGTGGCCCCTCAATGGCTCCCTCAAATTTGGTCATTCCCACGATCACGGTGTTTTTTGTTTACAGTCCTAATTGGATGTTTTACACCTGTTTAGGCGAATTTCACTGAAAACGCCTGTAGTAGTTTAATTCCTTCAGTGGTTAATGCTTATGAACTTTGGATATGCAGCAGAACAAGCTACCTTCAGATCAACAAGAGGCACACTGTGCTTCTGTTCCTGGGATTCAAAGTATCTCAAAAAGCTGAATCTCTAGGTAGCAAAGTGTTTCAAACTCACAGAAAAGCGTTTTAGCCAAAATGAAATATAGTCCATGGTTTCTTAGCTTCCCTGGGAACTAGGTTACTTGTGTTATTTCAATGAAACTCCTGACAAAATGATTTTCTCATGTGCTCCTCAAGTACTCCCCAAGTTTGGTCATATCCAACATAAGGCGTGTTTTGGTTTGCAGCCTATTGGATGTTTACCCTGATTAGGCGAAATTCACTGAAAAACGCCTGTAGTTTAATTCCTCAATGGTTAATGCTAGGGGGGGGGGAAGAAAACTTTGAAAAAGCAGAACAAACACTTTAGTTCACAAGAGCACACTGTGCTTCTGTCCTGGTTCAAGTATCTCAAAGCTGAATCACTAGGTAGCAAAAAGAGTTTCAAACTCACAGAAAAGCGATTTAGCCAACTGGAAATAATTCCATGTTTCTTAGCTTCTGGGGAACTAGGTTTCTTTGTGGTATTCAATGAAAACTCTGACAAAATGATTCTCTCTTGTGCCCCTCATGGCTCCCCCAATTTGGTCATCCCACCATCACGGGTTTTTGGTTTAGGAAGCCTATTGGATGTTTAACAAAACCCTGATTAGGCGAATTTCACTGAAAACGCCTGTTAGTTTAATTCCTCAATGGTTAATGCTAGAACTTTAAAATGCAGAAAGCACTTCAGATTCACAAGAGCACACTGTGATTCTTTCTTTTTCCTGTGTTCAAAGTATCTCAAAAGCTCAAAGCTGAATCACTAGTGTAACAAAAGAGTTTCAAACTCACAGAAAAGCGTTTTAGCGAAACTGAAATCATTCGATGTTTCTTAGCTTCTGGGAACTAGGGTTTCTTTGTGTATTTCAATGAAACTCTGACAAAATGATTCGCTCATGTGCCCCTCAATGCTCCCCACGTTTTGTCATCCCACCATCAAGGGTGTTTTTGTTTACAGTCTATTGGATGTTCACCCTGATTAGGCGAAAATGCCTGAAAAAAACGCCTGTTAGTTTAAAATTCTTAAATGGTTAATGCTAGAACTTTAAAAAAACCAAAAACAAGAAACAAAACACTTCATAGTTCACAAGAGCACACTGTGCTCTCTGTCCTGGTTCAAGTATCTCAAAAGCTGAATCACTAGGTAGCAAAAGAGGTTCAAACTCACAGAAAAAAGCGATTTAGCCAAATGGAAATAATTAGCGCCATGTTTCTTAGCTTCTTGGGGGGGAACTAGGTTTCTTTGTGTAGTTTCAATGAAAACTCTGACACAAAATGATTCTCTCTTGTGCCCCTCAATGCTCCCCAAATGTTGGTCAAATCCCACCATCACGGGTTTTTTTGTTTAGAGCAGTCTATTGGATGTTTACCTGATTAGGCGAATTTCACTGAAATACGCCTGTAGTTTAATTCCTCAGTGGTTAATGCTAGAACTTTGGATATGCAGAAAAAGCACCTTCCAGATCAAAAGAGCACACTGTGCTTCTGTCTGGTTCAAGTATCTCAAAGCTGAATCTCTAGGTAGCAAAAGAGTTTTCAAACTCACAGAAAAGCGTTTTAGTGGAAAGTGGAAATAATTCCATGTTTCTTAGCTTACTGGGCACTAGGTTTCTTTGTGTATTCAATGAAACTCTGAATAAATGATTCTCTCATGTGCTTCCTCAAGGCTCCCCATGTTTGGTCATCCCACCATCAAGGTGTGATTTTGTTTCACAGTCTATTGGATGTTTACCCGGATTAGGCGAAAAATGCCTGAAAACGCCTGTGAGTTTAATTCTTAAAAATGGTTAATGCTAGAAACTTTCAAAAAAACGCAGAACAACACTTCAGTTCACAAGAGCACACTGTGCTTCTGTCCTGTTCAAGTATCTCAAAGCTGAATCAAATCACTAGGTAGCAAAAAGAGTTTCAAACTCACAGAAAAGCGATTTAGCGCAACTGGAAATAATTCCATGTTTTCTTAGCTTTCTGGAAACTAGGTTTCTTTGTGTATTTCAATGAAACTCTGACAAAATGATTCTCCTCTTGTGCCCCTCAAGGCTCCCCAATTTGGTCATCCCACCATCACGGGTTTTTTGTTTACAGTCTATTGGATGTTTACCCTGATTAGGCGAAATTTCACTGAAAACGCCTGTAGTTTAATTCCTCAGTGGTTAATGCTAGAACTTTGGATATGCAGAAAAAGCACTTCCGATCACAAGAGCACACTGTGCTTCTGTCCTGGTTTCAAGTATCTCAAAGCTGAATCTCTAGGTTAGCAAAAGTGTTTCAAACTCACAGAAAAGCGTTTTAGTGAAATGGAAATAATTCCATGTTTCTTAGCTTCTGGGCCACTCAGGTTTCTTTGTGTATTTCAATGAAACTCTGATAAATGATTTTTCCTCATGTGCTCCCTCAATGCTCCCCAAGTTTTGTCATCCCACCATCAAGGGTGTTTTGTTTACAGTCTATTGGATGTTTACCACCCCTGATTAGGCGAAAAAAAATGCCTGAAAACGCCTGTGAGTTTAATTCTTAAATGGTTAATGCTAGAACTTTAAAAACGCAGAAACAACACTTTAGTTCACAAGAGCACACTGTGCTTCTGTCCTGGTTCAAGTTTATCTCAAAGCTGAATCACTAGGTAGCAAAAGAGGTTCAAACTCAAAGAAAAGCGATTTTAGCCAACTGGAAAATAATTCCATTTTTCTTAGCTTCTGGGAACTAGGTTTCTTTGTGTATTTCAATGAAACTCTGACAAAATGATTCTCTCTTGTGCCCCTCATGGCTCCCCAATTTGGTCCAATCATCAAACACGACAACGGACCCCACCATCACGGGTTTTTTTTTGGTTTAGAGCCTATTGGGATGTTTACCCTGATTAGGCGAATTTCACTGAAAACGCCTGTTTAGTTTAATTCCTCAATGGTTAATGATTGAACTTTGAAAATGCAGAAAAGCACTTCAGATCACAAGAGCACACTGTGCTTCTTTCCTGGTTCAAGTATCTCAAAGCTGAATCACTAGGTAAAAAAAGAGTTTCAAACTCACAGAAAAAAAAAGCGTTTTTAGCGAACTGTAAATCATTCGATGTGTTTCTTAGCTTCTGGGCACTAGGTTTCTTTGTGTATTTCAATGAAACTCTGACAAAATGATTCTCTCATGTGCCCCTCAATGGCTCCCCATTAATTTGGTCATCCCACCATCAAGGGTGTTTTGTTTACAGTCTATTGGATGTTTCCCTGATTAGGCGAAAAAATGCCTGAAAACGCCTGTTAGTTTAATTCCTTAAATGGTTAATGCTAGAACTTTCAAAAACGCAGAACAACACTTCAGTTCACAAGAGCACACTGTGCTTCTTTCCATGTTCAAGTATCTCAAAGCTGAATCACTAGGTAGCAAAAGAGTTTCAAAACTCACAGAAAAGCGATTTAGCCAACTGGAAATATTCCAATGTTTCTTAGCTTCTGGGCACTAGGTTTCTTTGTGTATTTCAATGAAAACTCTGACAAAATGATTCTCTCTTGTGCTCCCTCATGCTCCCCAATTTGGTCATCCATGCCCACATCCACGGGTTTTTGTTTGAGTTCTATTGGATGTTTACCCTGATTAGGCGGAAATTTCACTGAAAGCGCCTGTAGATGTTTAATTCCTCAATGTTTAATGCTAGAACTTTGAAAATGCAGAAAAACACCTTCAGATCACAAGAGCACACTGTGCTTTCTGTCCTGGTTCAAGTATCTCAAAGCTGAATCACTAGGTAGCAAAAGATTTTCAAACTCACAGAAAAGCGATTTAGCAACTGGAAATAGTTCCATGTTTCTTAGCTTCTGGGAAACTAGGTTTCTTTGTGTATTTCAATGAAACTCTGAAAAAATGATTCTCTCTTGTGACCCTCATGGCTCCCCAAATTTGGTCATCCCACGATCACGGGTTTTTTGTTTACAGTCTATTGGATGTTTACCCTGATTAGGCGAATTTCACTGAAAACGCCTGTAGTTAAATTCCTCAGTGGTTAATGCTAGAACTTTGGATATGCAGAAAAGCACTTCCGATCACCAAGAGCACACTGTGCTTCTCGGTTCCTGGTTCAAGTATCTCAAAGCTGAATCTCTAGGTAGCAAAAGTGTTTCAAACTCACAGAAAAGCGGTTTTTAGTGAAATGGAAATAATTCCATGTTTCTTAGCTTCTGGGCACTAGGTTTCTTTTGTGTATTTCAATGAAAACTCTGAATAAATGATTTTCTCATGTGCTCCTCAAGTCTCCCCAAGTTTGTGTCATCCCACCATCAAGGGTGTTTTGTTTGCAGTCTATTGGATGTTTACCCTGATTAGGCGAAAAATGCCTGAAACGCCTGTGAGTTTAATTCTTAAATGGTTAATGCTAGAACTTTAAAAACGCAGAACAACACTTTAGTTCACAAGAGCACACTGTGCTTCTGTCCTGGTTCAAGTATCTCAAAGCTGAATCACTAGGTAGCAAAAGAGTTTCAAAACTCAAAGAAAAGCGATTTAGCCAACTGGAAATAATTCCATTTTTCTTAGCTTCTGGGAACTAGGTTTCTTTGTGTATTTCAATGAAACTCTGACAAAATGATTCTCTCTTGTGCCCCTCATGGCTCCCCCAATTTGGTCCAATCCACCATCAACGGGTTTTTGGTTTAGAGCCTATTGGATGTTTACCCTGATTAGGCGAATTTCACTGAAAACGCCTGTTAGTTTAATTCCTCAATGGTTAATGATTGAACTTTGAAAAATGCAGAAAAGCACTTCAGATCACAAGAGCGACACTGTGCTTCTTTCCTGGTTCAAGTATCTCAAAGCTGAATCACTAGGTAAAAAAAGAGTTTCAAACTCACAGAAAAGCTTTTTAGCAAACTGGTAAATATCTTCCATGTTTCTTAGCTTATGGGCACTAGGTTTCTTTGTGTATTTCAATGAAACTCTGAAAAAATGATTCGCTCATGTGCCCCTCATGGACTCCCACGTTTGGTCATCCCACCATCAAGGAGTCGTTTTGTTTACAGTCTATTGGATGTTTACCCTGATTAGGCGAAAATGCCTGAAAACGCCTGTTTAGTTTAATTCTTAAAATGGTTAATGCTAGAACTTTAAAAACGCAGAACACACACTTCAGTTCATCAAGAGCACACTGTGCTTCTGTCCATGGGTTCAAGTATCTCAAAGCTGAATCAACTAGGTAGCAAAAGAGTTTCAAACTCACAGAAAAGCGATTTAAGCCAAACTGGAAATAATTCCATGTTTCTCTAGCTTCTGGGGAACTAGGTTTCTCTTGTGTATTTCAATGAAACTCTGACAATATGATTCTCTCTTGTGCCCCTCATGGCTCTCCCAATTTGGTCAATCCCACCATCACGGGTCTTTTTGTTTAGAGCCTATTGGATGTTTACCCTGATTAGGCGAAATTTGCACTGAAAGCGCCTGTACTTTAATTCCTCAATGGTTAATGATAGAACTTTGAACAATGCAGAAAACACTCAGACAGATCACAAGAGCACACTGTGCTCCTGTCCTGGTTCAAAGTATCTCAAAGCTGAATCACTAGGTAGCAAAAGATTTTCAAAACTCACAGAAAAGCGATTTTAGCCAACTGGAAATAGTTCCATGTTTCTTAGCTTCTGGGAACTAGGTTTCTTTGTGTATTTCAATGAAACTCTGACGACAAAAATGATTCTCTCATTGTGCCCTCAATGGCTCCCCCAAATTTGGTCATCCCACCATCACGGGTGTTTTGCTTACAGTCTATTGGATGGTTTTACCCTGATTAGGCGAATTTCACTGAAAACGCCTGTAGTTTAATTCCTCAATGGTTAATGCAAGAACTTTGGAAAAATGCAGAAAAGCACTTCAGATCACAAGAGAGCACACTGTGCTTCTGTCCTAGGTTCAAGTATCTCAAAGCTGAATCTCATAGGTTCCAAAAGAGTTTCAAACTCACAGAAAAGCGTTTTAGTGCAAATGGAAATAATTCCATGTTTTTACCTTCTGGGCACTAGGATTCTTTGTGTATTTCAATGACAAACTCTGAATAAATGATTCTGCTCATGTGCCCCTCAAGGGCTCCCCAAGTTTGGTCATCCCACCATCAAGGGTGTTTTGTTTACAGTCTATTGGATGTTTCACCCTGATTAGGCGAAAAAATGCCTGAAAACGCCTGTACTGTTTTATTCTTAAATGGTTAATGCTAGAACTTCAAAAAACGCAGACAAACACTTCAGTTCACAAGAGCACACTGTGCTTCTGTCCATGTTCAAGTATCTCAAAGCTGAATCACTAGGTAGAGCAAAAGATTTTTGTTTTTTTTTATTTTTCACTAACTCACAGAAAAAAAAAAGCGTTTTAGCCAAATGGAAATAATTCCATGTTTCTTAGCTTCTGGGTACTAGGGTTTCTTTGTGTATTTCAATGAAACTCTGACAAAATGATTCTCTCTTGTGCCCCCTCATGGCTCCCCAAATTTGGTCATCCCACGATCACGGAGTTTTTTGTTTACAGTCTATTGGATGTTTACCCTGATTAGGCGTAATTTCACTGAAAAAAACGCCTGTTAGTTTTAATTCCTCAATGTGGTTAATGCTAGAACTTACAGAGAAATGCAGAAAAGCACTTCCAGATCACAAGAGCACACTGTGCTTCTTTCCTGGTTCAAGTATCTCAAAGCTGAATCACTAGTTACAAAAGAGTTTCAAACTCACAGAAAAGCGTTTTAGCAAAACTAGAATCATTCCATGTTTCTTAGCTTCTGGGCACTAGGTTTCTTTGTGGTATTTCAATGAAACTCTGACTAAATGATACTTCACATGTGCTCCTCAAAGCTCCCCAGTTTGGTCATCCCACCATTCAAGTGTGTTTTGTTTACAGTCTATTGGATGTTTTAACCCTGATTAGGCGAAAATTGCCCTGATAAACGCCTGTGAGTTTAATTCCTTAAAGGTGGTTAATGCTAGAACTTAAAAAACGCTGAACAACACTTTAGTTCACAAGAGCACACTGTGCTTCTGTACTGGTTCAAGTATCTTCAAAGCTGATCACTAGGTAGCAAAAGAGTTTCAAACTCACAGAAAAGCGATTTAGCCAACTGGAAAATAATTCCATGGTTTCTTAGCTTGTGGGTACTAGAGATTCTTTGTGTATTTTCAGTGAAACTCTGATAAAATGGTTCACTCTCTTGTGCCCCTCATGGCTCCCCAAATTTAGTCAATCCACATCACGGGATTTTGTGTTTAGGAGCTCTTTTGGATGTTTACCCTGATTAGGCGAATTTCACTGAAAACGCCTGTTAGTTTAATTCCTCAATGGTTAATGGTTTGAACTTTGGGGAAATGCAGAAAAGCACTTCAGATTCACAAGAGCAAACTGTGCTTCTTTTCCTGGTTCAAGTAATCTCAAAGCTGAATCACTAGGTAACAAAAGAGTTCAAACTCACAGACAAAGCGTTTTCGCGAACTGGAAATTATTCCATGTTTCTTAGCTTCTGGGGCACTAGGTTTCTTTGTGTATTTGAATGCAAAACTCTGAAAAATGATTCTCTCCATCATGCCCCTCATAGGCTCCCCAAGTTTGGTCATACCCACAATCAAGGGTGTTTTGTTCACTGTCTATTGGATGGTTTACCATGTCTTAGGCGAAAATGGCATGAAAACGCATTGCTGTGAGTCTTTAATTCTGTAAAGGGTTAATGCTAGGAGCTTTAAAAACGCAAGAACAACAGTTTAGTTCACAAAGAGCACACTGTGCTTTCTGTCCTGGCCTCATAGTATCTAAATCGTGAATCACTAGGTAGCAAAAAGGGTTTCAAACTCTCAGAAAAGCGTTTTAGCCAACTGGAAATTATTTCCTAGTTTCATTAGCAGTGGGTACTACGGTTTCTTTGTGTTTTTAATGAACTCTGACAAAATGATTCTTATCTGTGCCCCTCATGGTCCCAAGTTTGGTCATCTTACCATCACGGGTTTTTTTGTTTAGAAGCTAATTGGATTTTTACCCTGTTTAGGCGAATTTTCACGACAATGAATGTAGATTAACTTCTCTCAATGGTTAATGAATAGAACTTTGAAATGCAGAAAAACCACTTAAGATCACTAGGTGCTCACTGTGCTTCTGTTCCTGGTTCAGTATTCAAAAGCCTGAATCACTAGGTGCAAAAGAGTTCAAAACTCACAGAAAAGCCATTTAGCCAACTGGAAATAATTCCATGTTTCTTAGATTCTGGTTATCTAGGTTTTCTTTGTGTATTTAATGAAACTTCTGAACAAATGTTTCTTTCATCTCTGCACCCATGGCTCCCCCCCAATCTTGGTCTTTCCCACATCACTGGTTTTTTATCTAGAGCCTATTGGATGTTTGCCCTGATTAGGCTCATTTCACTGAAAATAGCCTGTAGTTTAATCCTCAATGTTAAAGCTTGAACTTTGAAAAGCAGAAAAGCACTTCATATCACGAAGCACACTGTCTTCTGTCCTGGTTCAAGTATCTCAAAACTGGATCACTAGAACAAAAGAGTTTTTCAAAACCACAAGAAAAGCGTTTAAGAACTGGAAATAATTCAAGTTATTCTTAGCTTCTGCAGTAGGTTTCTTCTTTGTGTATTTCAATGAAACTTTGAAGAAATGAGTCTCTCATGTGACCCTCAGGCTCCCCACGGGGGGGAAGTTGGTCATCCATCGTCAATGGTGTTTGTTTACAGTCTATTGGAGTTTTACCCAGATTAGGCGAAAATGCCTGAAAACGCCTGTGAGTTTAATTCTTAAATGGTTAATGCTAAACCTTTAAAAACACAGAACAACACTCGGTTTAGTTCACGAAGAGCACACTGTGCTTCTCCTCCTGGTTCAAGTATCCTCAAATTGAATACACTAGGTAGCTAAAGAGTTTCAAACTCCTAGAAAAGCGATGTAGCCACGAAATAATTCCTTTTCTTAGCGTCTGGAACTAGTTTTCTTGTGTATTTGCAAGGAAACTCTGCAAAATGAATTCTCTCTTGTGCCCTCATGGCTCCCCAAATTTGGTCATCCCTCGATCCACGGGTTTTTTTGTAAAGAGCCATTGGATGTTTACCCTGATTAGGCGAATTTCAACCTGAAACGCCTGTTAGATTAATTCCTCAATGATAATGCTAGAAACTTTGAGAAATGCATAAAATCACTTCAGATCAAAAGCACACTGTGCATCTTTCCTGGTTCAAGTATCTAAAGCTGAATCACTAGTAACAAAAGAGTTTTTCAAAACGCACAGAAAAGCCTTTTAGAGAACTGGCAATAAATTCCCAAATGTTTTCTTAGCTTCTGGGCACTAGGTTTGCTTCGTGTATTTCAAGGAAACTCTGACAAAATGATACTCTCATGTGCTCCTCAAAGCTCCCCACGTTTGGTCCATCCCACCATCAGTGTGTGTTTTGATTACATCTATTGGATGTTTACCCTGATTAGGCGAACATGCCTGAAAACGCCTGTGAGTTAATTTCCTTAAATGGTTTAATGCTAGAGCCATAAAAACGCAGAACAAGAACAGTTAGTTCACAAGAGCCACCCTAGTGCTTTCTGTCCTGGCTCAAAGTACTCAAAGCTGAATCACTAGGTACAAAAAGTTTCAAACTCACAGAAAAGCGTTTTATGCCAACTGAAATAATTCAAGATTCTTACCAGTGGGTACTAGGTTTCTTGTGTATTTCAATGAACTCTGACAAAATGATTCTCTCTTGTGCCCCTTCATGGCTCCCCAAATTTAGTCAATCCACCATCACTGGTTTTTGTTTAGAGCCTATTGATGTTTCACCTGATAAGGCGAATTTCAAGGAAAACGCCTGTATTTAATTCCTCAATGGTTTAATGCGAGAACTTTGGATATGCAGAAAAGCACATTCCGATCACAAGAGCCACAGTGTGCTTCTGTTTTGGTTCAAGTATCTCAAAGCTGAATTCTCTAGGTAGCAAAAGAGTTTCAAACTCACAAAAAGCGTTTTAAGCGAACTGGAAAATAATTCATGTTTCTTAGCTTCTGGGCACTAGGTTTCTTTGTGAACTTCAATGGAAACTTTGAAGAATTGATTCTCATCATGTTTCCCTCAAGGCTTCCCACGTTGGTCATCCCACCATCAAGGTGGTTTTGTTACAGTCCTATTGAAGGTTTAACCCTGAGTAGGCGAAAATGCCTGAAAACGCCTGTGAGTTTTAATTCTTAAATGGTTTAAAGCTAAGAACTTTTTAAAAAACGCAGAACACACTTCAGTTCACAAAAGCACACTGTGCATTCTGTCCTGTTCAAGAATCTCAAAGCTGAATCCCTAGGTAGCAAAAGTTTCAAACTCACAGAAAATCCGATTTAGCCAACTGGGGAATAAGTCCATGTTTCTTACTTCTGGCACTAGGTTTCTTTGTGTATTTGAATGAAACTCTGAAAAAATGATTCTCCTCATATGCCCCTCAAGGCTCCCCTAGATTTGGTCATCCCACCATCAAGGGTGTTTTGTTTACAGTCTATTGGATGTTTACCCTGATTAGGCGAAAATGCCTGAAAACGCATGTGAGTTTAATTCTTAATGGTTAATGCTAAGAGCCTTTAAAAAACAAAGAACATCAGTATTTACTATTCACACGAGCCCACTGTTGCTTCTTTAAATGGTTCAAGTATCTCTTAGCTGAATCACTAGTAACAAAAGAGTTTCAAACTCACAGAAAAGCGTTTTAGCAAACTTAGAAATCATTCCATGATCTTAGCTGCCAGGGCACCTAGGATTCTTTGTGTAATTCAATGAAACTCTGACAAAATGATACTCTCATGTGCTCTTCAAAGCTCCCCCACGTTTGGTCATCCCCACCAGCAAGGGTGTTGATTGTTTACAAGTCTTTTGGAATGTTTACCCTGATTAGGCGAAAATCCTAAAACCGCCTGTGAGTTTTAATTACTTAAATGGTTAATGATAGAACTTAAAAATGCCGAACAACACTCAGTTCACAAGAGCACACAGTGCTTCCTGTCCTGGTTCACGTATCTCAAAGCTGAATCACTAGGTAGCAAAAGAGTTTTCAAACTACTCACAGAAAACAGCATTTTTAGCCAACTGGAAATAATTCATGTTTCATAAGCTTGTGGTACTCAGAAGTCCTTGTGTATTTCAGTGAAACTCTAGATAAAAATGGTTCACAACTTGTGCCCCTCATGGCTCCACCAAATTTAGTCAATCCACATCACGGGTTTTTGTGTTTAGAGCCATTTGGATGTTTACCCTGCTTAGGCGAATTTTCACTGAAAACGCCTGTTAGTTTAATTCCTCAATAGTTAAATGATTGAACTTTGAAAATGCAGACAACCACTACAGATCACAAGAGCACACTGTGCTCCTGTCCTGGTTTCAAGTAATCCTCAAAGCTAGAATCACTAGGTTACAAAAGAGTTTCAAACTCACAGAAAAGCGTTTAGAGCGAACTGGAAATACTTCCATGTTTCTTAGCTTCTGGCACAAGGTTTCTTGGTATTTCAATGAAAATATAAAAAAAGATTCTCTCAGTGCCCCTCAAGGCTCCCCAAGTTTGGTCATTCCCACCATCAAGGGTGTTTTGTTTACAGTCTATTGGATGTTTTAACCATGATTAGGCGAAAATTCCTGAAGAACGCGCCTGTTGAGTTTATAATTCTTAAATGGTTAATCTAGAATTTAAAAACGCAGATAAACACTTTAGTTCACAAGAGCACATTGTGCTTCTGATCCTGGTTTCAAGA
>JAKELJ010000749.1:0-15514 GCA_025594165.1 Tamias sibiricus
ACAATAGCATACTCTCGCTTATTTCCTGTTCAAAGTATCTCAAAGCTGACATCACTATGTTAGCAAAAAGAGTTTCCATAACCCACAGAAAAAGTGTTCTTTTTAATAGTCGAACTGGAAATCATTTCCATTTTTACTTAATCTTTCTGGGGAACTATGGTATCTTAGTGTAATTTCAATGAAAATCTTGAAAAAATGATTCTCCCATGTGCTCCTCAAATGGGGGCTCAAAACTTTTGGTCATCCCCACCAATTCCACATGATTTTATGTATAAGAGCCCTATTGTCATGTTTTACCCTCTGAAATTACGGGCCGAAAATGGCATGAAAACGCCTGTGAGATTAAATTCTCCTAAATGGTTATCATGCTTCATAACTTTATAAAAACGCCGCTAGAAAAACATCTTTAGTTTCAACAAGAGCACACTGTTCTTTCTCTGTCCGCTTGTGCAAGTAATGTGAAAGCTGAAATCACTAGGTTTAGCAAAAGAATCTTCAAACTCACAAGAAAAAGCGGTTTAGCCAACAGATATTACTATTCCATGTTTCTTAGCTTGTCGGGGTCACTAGGTTCTTTGTATATTTCAATGAAACTCCTGAAAAAATGATTCTCGCACATATGTGCCTCCTCCATGGCTCCCCAAGTTTGGTCAAGTCCCACCATCAAGGTTTGTTTTCGTTTTTACAGTCTACTGGGAGGGAGGCGAAGATGTGAGAGACCAGATTAGGCGAACATGCACTGAATAACGCCATGTTAAGTTTAATTCCTTACAATTGGTTAGTGCTAGAACTTGTAAAAATGGCCAGAACAAGCACTTTAGTTTCACAAGAGCACACTTGTGCTTCTCTCCTGGTTCAAGAAATCTCAAAGCTGAAATCACTAGGTATCTAAAGAGTTTTCAAACTCAACAGAAAAGAAGCTTTTTAGCCAACTGGAAAATAATTCCAATGTTTTCTTTAGCTTCTGGGTACTAGGAATCTTTGTGTAACTTCCAATGAAACCTCTGACAAAATGATCTCGTCTCTGTTTCCCGCATGGTATTCCTGTTTTTTCCCAAATTTTGGTCATCTCACCATCACGGGTTTTTTGTTTAGAGCCAATTGGGATGTTTACCCTGAATAGGCGAATTTAACTGAAAACGCCTGTATTTAATTTTTCAATGGTGTGACATCTAGAACACATAGAAAATGCAGAGACAAAGCCCTTCACTATCACAAGAGCACATCTGTGCTTTTCTGTCCATGGTTTCAAGTATCTCCCAAAGCTGAATCTACTAGTTAGCAAAAGATTTTTGCAAATTCCTCACAGAACAGTGTTTTAGCCAACTTGGAAATCATTCCAAGTTTCTCTAGCTTCTGCGGTGGATCTAAGGTTTATATTTTGTGTATATTTCAATGTAATACACTGAAGAAATGATTCTCACTCATGATGCCACCTCTAAGGCTCCCCCCAAGTTTGGTCATCCCACACCATCAAGGGTGTATATTATCAGTTTATGAACCTATTTGAGATGTTTAACCCTGATTAGTCGGAAAATGCCTGAAAACGCCTGTGAGATTAATACTTAAATTGTTTAATGCTTAGAACATTTAAAAAACAACCGCCATGAAAAACACTTAAGTTTTCACAACGAGCACACTGGTGCTTTCTGTCCTGATTATTCAAGTAACGTCACAAGCTGAATCACTAAGGTACCCAAAAGAGTTTCAAACTCACTAGAAAAGCTGTTTTAGCGCAAACCTGGTAAATACATATCCATTGTTTCTTAAGCTTGTGGTACTGAGGTTTCTTTGTGTATCTTCACTGAAACTCTGAAGAAAATTGATTCTTCTCATGTAGCCCCTCAAAGCTTGCCCAAGTTTGGTATCATCCCACTCATGCACTGTGTTTTCCTGTTTAAGAAGCCTATTGGATGTTACCCTGAATAGGCGAAAATGCCTGAAAACTGCCTGTGAGATTAATTTCTTAAAAATGGGTTAATGCTAGAACTTTAAAAATAGCGAGAAACACACTTTAGTTCACAAGAGCAGCACTGTGCTTCTGGTCCTGGAAATCAAGTATCGTCAAAGCTTGAATCAGTAGGTAGCCAAAAGAGATTTCAAACTCACAGGAAAAGCGTTTTTTAACCAACTGGAAATCAATTTCCATGTTTCTTAGCTTCTGTGAACTAGGTTTTCTTTGTGGTGGCTTTTCGCGAATGAAACCTGTGACAATAATGATTCGGTCTGGCACTGTTCATGATATCCGCGTTCTCATGGCTTCGCGCTCAGAATTTTGGTCATGGACTCACCATCACGTCACACGGTGGGTTTTTAGTTTACCAGCCGTATTGGAATGTATTTACCCTTTATGTAGGTCGATAAGTGCACTGAAAATGGCGTATCGTGTGATTGTTAAATTCGTTGAAATTGTGTTAATTGCTAAGGAAGCTTTGAAAGACTGCAAGAAAAGTCACTTTCAGTATCAGAAGAGTACACTACGGTTGGCTTTCCTTGTCCTTGTTCAAGTATCTCTGAAGAGCTGAATCACATAGGTAGCAAAATGAGTTTTAGCAATACTCACCAGTGTGAAAACGCGTTTATTAGCCAACTGGAAATACATTCCAATGTTTCTTAGCTTTCTGTGTAATAGGTCTTCTTTGTGTAATTTTCAGTTGAAACCTCTGACAAAATGATTTTCTCTCTTGGTGCTGCCCCTCATACGGCTCCCCAAATTGTGGTCATCCCACCATCACTGGTTTTTGTATTTAGAGCCTATTGGATGTTTATGCCGTCTTATGTTTGTGCGAATTTCCTGAAGGAACGGCCTTTTAGTTTTAATTTCTCTCAATGGTTTAATGCTAGAACTTTGAAAATGACAGTAAAAGTCACTTCACGATCACAAGAGCACACTGGTGCTTCTATTCCTGGTTCAAGATCTCAAAGCTGAAAATCACATAGGAGTAACAACCAGCAGTTTATCAAACTCACAGAACAAGCGTCTATTTCATCCCACCACTGGCACTTATCCTATCTCCATCGTTTCATAGCTCTGGGCATCTAGGTTCTTTGTGCGTATTTCAATGAAACCTGAAGAAATGATTCCTTTACTTTGTGCCCCTACAAAGATCCCTCCCCACGAGTTTTGAGGTCAATCCTGAACCATTCACGGGTGTTTTTGTTACAGTGCCTATTTGGATATTCAACCGCAGATGATTAAGGCGAAAAATTTCACTGAAAACAACAGAGCCTGTGTTAGTTTTTAATTCTTAAATGTTTAATTGCAATAAGAACTTTGACAAACGCAAGAACAAGCACTTCAAGCTTCTCACAAGCCCCAGCACACTGGTGCTTCTCACCAAGGGTGCTCAAGTATCTCAAAGCAGTGAATCACTAGGTAGCGAAAGAGTTTCAAACTCACATACAATCGCTTTATAGCGAACCTGGAAATAGATTCCATGTTTCTTAGCTTCTAGGGTCAACTTGGGTTTTCTTTGTGTATTATTGCAATGAAACTCTTGAAAGAAATGATTTCTCTCATGAGTGCTCCTCATCTGAAGCTCCCGCTAACGTTTGGGTCACCTCCCACCATCAATGGGAGTTTTTGGTTTACAGTCTATTGGATTGTTTACCCATCCAGATTGGAAGTGCGAAAAATGGCACTGAAAACTCCTGTGGAGTTTTTAATTCTTAAATCGGTTGAATGTCTAGTAACTTTAAATATTGGCAGAACTCTCATGACACTTTAGTTTCACAAGAGGCACAGCTGTGCCTTGGCTGTTCGGCTGGTTCAAGTATCTTCAAAGCTGAAACGTCATAGGTAGCAAAAGAGTTTCAAACTCACTAGAAAAGCGTGTTTAGCCAACTTGAAATCATTCACCCATGTTTGTCTTAGCGTTCTGGAGTACTAGTGTGTGCTCTTTTTGTGTGGGTATTATCAATGAAACTCTGAGAAAATGATTCTCCTCATGTGTCCCCACATGGCTGTCCGCCAATTTGGTCTAATCCGGCATCGCATTCAAAGGAGGTTTTGTGTGTTTACAGTCTACTGGAGTGTTTATCGTCACCCAGATTAGGGAGCGAAAATGCCATGAAATAACGCCTGGTTGAGTTTAATTCCTAAATGGTTTAATGCTGAGAGACTGTTGGACAAATGCAGAAAAGCACTAGCTCAGATGTGTCACATAGAGCCACACTTGTGTTCTTGCTGTCCTGGTTTCTAGTATGCTCAGTAAGCTGAATCACTATGGTAAACAGGCCAAAAAAAAAGAAAAAAAAAGTTTTTTTTTTTTTTTATCAAACTCATCGGGCAAGAAAAGCCGATTTATGTCCCAACTAGGACACATAATTCCATGATTCTCTATAGCATTCTGAGAGGATACTATGGTTTCTTTATTGATTGATATTTCAATGAAACTCTTGACAAAATTGATTCTGCGGTTCTTTTGAGAGCGCGCCACCTTCATGGCTTCCCACATTTGGACATCATGCCCACCATCACGGGGTATTTTGTTTATAGAGCCTATTGGATGTTCTACACCTGCGCATTCAGAGCGAATCTTACCACCTGAACACACGCACTGTAAGTCTCCACAATTCCTCAATGGTTGAATGCTAGAAACTATGTGTCAAACGCACGAAAAGCACCTTCAACCGATCCACAAGAGCAACGTACTGTGCTTTCAGTCATGATTCAATTATCGTCAAAGCTGAATCACTAGGTAGGAACAGCAAATGAGTTTTTCAAACTCACACAGAACAGCCGTCTTTTCTACACAGCCACACTCGGCCACACAGTGATCCTTCCATTTTTCTTTCAGCTTCTGGGCACCATCCAACCCGAGCGTTTCTTTAGTGTAACTATTTCAATAGCATCCACGCCTGAAGAAATGAATTCTCGTCTTGTGCCGCCTCAAGGCTCCCGGCGAAGTTTGGTCATCACCACCCATACTCGGGTATCTTGTTTTGTTTCACAGTCAATTGGATGTATCACCCTATATAGGCGTATAAAATGCCTGAAAACGCACTGTGAGAGATTATTATTACTTTAAATGGTTGAAGCTAGAAACCTTTAAAAATGCAGAACAACACTTTAGTTCACAAGAGCATCTACGTGTGCGCTTCAGGTCTCCTGGTTTCAAGTATTCTCAAAGCTGAACTCTCGTAGGTGTAGCAAAAGAGTTTTCAAACTCACAGAAAAGTGTTTTTAGCCAACTGGAAATCAAGTTCCAATGTTTCTTAGCTTGTAAGTACATAGGTTTTCTTTGTGTAATTTACAAGTGAAAACTCTGAAAAAATGATCCGCTCACCCCTCCCACAGTCGCCCTCAAGGCTAGCCCGAAAGTTCTGGTCATACTCTTCCCACCATCACGTGTTTCTGATTTAGAGCCATACTTGGATTGTATAAGCCTGATCTAGAGGCGAAAATGACCCTGAAAACCGCGCCTCGTTGAGCATTACAACTTCTAAAAATGGTTAATGCAAGAACTTTAAAAAATGCAGAACATCACTTTATGTTCATGCGAAGAGGCCATCACTGTGCTATCTGTCCTGGTTCAAGTATCTCCAAGCTGAATCTCTAGGTAGTGCATAAGAAGTTTCAAACTCAGTCGAGAAAAGCGATATTGTTAGCCAAACTTGGCCAAATGGCATTCCATTAGACTTTCTTAGCTTCTTGGAAACCCTACGGTTCTCTTTGCTGCTATTTCAATGAAACTGTCTGACACAAAATAGATTCTCTTCTTGTAGTCCCTCACAGGCCATCCCAACGAAGCTTGGCGCGCTCATCTCACCATCACTCACGATGTTTTTGTTCTAGAGCCTATTGGAGATGTATACGCTCTGATTAAGGGCGAAATTTTCAGTGAAAACGCCTGTTAGTTTTAAAATTCCTCAATGGAGTTAATGCTAGTAGACTGTTGAAAATGGCAGAAGAAGCACTTCAGTATCACAAGAGCACACTGTGCTTCTTGTCCTGGTTCAAGTATCTCAAAGTCTGAATCTCTAGAGTAGCAAAATGAGTTTCAAACGTGTCCACCAGAAAAGCGATGTATAGCCTACTAGGAATCATAATTCCATGTTTTCTTCAGCCTTCTGGGTAATAGGTTTCTTGTGTATTTTCAATGACCACTGGCCAAACTACCTGACAAAATGATATTCTCTACAATTTGTCCACCTCATGTGCTATCCGCCAAATTTGGTCCCATCTCACCATCACGGGTGTTTCTAGGTTCTTACCGAGCCTATTATGGATTATTTTACAAACACTGATATAGGGCGAAAATTTCACTGAACAACTAGCCTGTTTTAGTTTAATTCCTAAAATGGTTAATGTCTAGAAATTTGAAAATGCAGAGCTAGCACTTTCAGTATCACAAGTAGACACAACTGTTGCTTCTTTTCATTCCTGTGTTCAAGTAAGCTCAAAGCTGAAATCGTCTAGGTCAGAGCAAAAGTAGTTTCGAAAACTCACAGAAAAGCCGTTTTAGGACAAACTGGAAATCAATCTGCATGCTTTCTTAGCTTCTGGGCACTAGGTGTTCCTTTGTGTATTATCAATGAAACCTTAAACTCCTGACATATATGATTACTCTCATGTAGCCCCTCATCGGCTTCCCAACGTTTTGGCTCATCGCCACCATCATGGGTAGTTTTGTTTTACCGAGTCTATTGTGAGATGTCTTACCCCCTGAATTACGTGACGACAAATCTGCCCCTGAAAATCGCCAGTGCAATTTAATTCTTCAAATGCGGTTAAATGCTTGAGAGAACTTTAAAAATGCAGAACAACACTTTAGTTCACAAAGGAGCACACTGTCTAAACTGTCCCTGGATTCAAGTATCTCAAAGCTGAATCACTAGGTTGCAAATAGAGTATGTTCAAACTCACTGAAAAAGCGTTTTAGCCAACTGGAGAATATATTCCATGTTTTTCATTAGCTTGTGGGTACTTAGAATTTCTTTGTGATATTTCAATGGAAACTCTGACAAATAAAAAAGATTCTCTCTTGTGTTCCCTCATATGGGCTCCCCCAATTTTGGTCGACCCCCCCCCCCATCCCTACCATCACACGTGGTTTTTCGTTTAGAGCCTATTGGATGTTTAAAACCACTGAATTATGGCGGAGCGAATTTCACCCTGAAAACGAGCCTGTTCAAAAGTTTAATTTCCTCAATGGATTTAATTGCTAGAACTCTTTGAAAATGCAAGAAAGCACTTCCAGATCACAAGACCAGCCCACAACTGCGTAGCTCCTCTTTCTCTGTGTTCAAGTATACTCAAAGCTGAATCACTAGAGTAGACAAACAGTAAGTTTCAAACTCCCATGCAGAAAAGCGTTTTTAGCCAACTAGGAAATAATCGATCCAATGTTTCTTAGCTTCCTGGGGTAACTAAGTTTCATTGTGTAATTTTGTATTTCAAATGAAACTCTGAAGAAAATGATTCTCATCTTGCGAGTGACCCTCTCAATGGCTCACCCAAGCATGTCATATAAGGTCATGCCCGACCATCAAGGGTGTTGTGGTTTAGGGCATGGCTAATTGGATGTTCAACCGGCTGATTACGTGCGAAAGATGCACTGAAAAGCGCGCTGTGAGATTACTTAGATTCTTAAATGGTTGAAGTAGCTAGGAAGCATTGAGAAAACTGCTAGAATTCAAGCACTTTAGTATCACAGAGAGCACATCTGTGTGCTCTCTTCGGGTGGGCAGGTTTCAAGTATCTTGCAAAAGCCTGAATCACTAGGAATTACACAAACCGAGTTTCAAACTCACAAGAAAAGCGTTCTAGCGAACATGGCGAAATGGCATTCCATGTTTCTTACGCTTCTGGAGAGCACTAACGGTTTCTTTGGTGATATCTCACATGAAACTGCGACGAAAGAAATGATTCTTTCTCATGGTTTGTTCCCTCCTCATGTGGTCTTCGCTCTCAAGGTTTGGTCATACTGGGCCACCGATCAAGGGGTGTTTTATTGTTAATGACAGTCTTTTGGACTTTATATCCCTTGATTAGGCGAAAATGCACTGAAAAACGCCTGACTGAATTCTAGTATTAACTATCTCTAGCCAATGGTTCTAATGCTCAGAAACTCTATAACAAATGCACCGCAAACAACACTTTTACCGTTCACAAGATCACACTGTGCTTCTGTCCTGGGTTCAAGTATCGTCAAAGCTTGAAGGCACTAGGTAGGGCAAAAGAGTTATATCATCAAAATCACAGAAAAGCGTTTTTAGATGGCCAACTGGAAATAAATTCCATGGTCTTCTTAGCATCTGGGTACTAAGGTTTACTCTTGTGTATTTTTCAATGAAACTCCTGAAAGAAATGATTTTTCCTCGTCGACTTGATGCCGCCTCAAGGCTACCCAAAGTTTGGTCATCCCAACCATCATGGGTATTTTTGTTTAGAGCCTAATTGCGACTGTTAGTTCACCGCTGATTAGCCCGGGCCGAAAATGCCTGAGAAAACGCCTGGTGAGATTAATTCTTAGAATGTTCTTAATCATATAACTTTAAATTTAAAATGCAGAACACACACACCACTTAGATTCTCACAAGGAGCACACCAAGGTTTTGGGGTGCTTCTGTCACTGGTTCAAGTCGTATTCTCAAAGCTGAATCTTCTAGGTATCCCAAAAGCAGTTTCGAAACTGCGACAGAAAAGCGTTTTAGGGCTCAACTGGAAATCATGTCCAGATGTTTCTTAGCTTCTGGAACTAGGTTTCTTTGTGTATTTCAATGAAACTTTTGAACAAAATGGATTGGCTCACAATGTGCCTCCCTCAATGGCCTCCCCAAATATTGGTACAATCTCCCCATCCACGTGTTTTCTGATGTTTAGAGCCTATGTAGATGTTTTACCCCTGATTAGTGCTAAAATGCCATGAAAACGCCTGTGAGTTTAATTACTTAAATGATTAGATGCTAGAACTTTAAAACAATAGCAGATAAAGCACTATTACAGTATCACAAGAGTACACTGTGTGCTTCTGTCCTTATACTGGTTCAAAGATATATCTCATAGCTGAATCACTAGGCTAAGGGGCAAAATGCAGTCATTTCAAATTCACAGAAAAAGCCGCTTTAGCTCAACTGGAAATAATTCGTTCGGTCTCATGTTTCAGGCCTTAGCTCTTGTGGGTACTAGATTTCTAAATGGTGTATTTCAATGAAACTCTGACAAAATGATTCTCGGTCATGTGCCCCCTCAAGGCTGCCCAAGTTTGGTCATGACCCACCCGTCACGTGTTTTTTGTTTAGGGCCTATTGGATGTTTTACCCCTGATTAGGCGAAAATGGCCTTGAAAACGCTTCCTGTGAGATTAATTCTTAAATGGTTAATGCTAGAACTTTAAAAATGCGAACGAACAACGACTTTAGGTTCAAAAGAGCACACTGTGCTTCTTTCCTGATTTCGCCAAGTATCTCATAAGCTGAATATCTAGGTATCACAAAAGTATCTTTTCAAACTCACAGAAAAGCGTTTTTACCCGAAGAACTGGAAATAATCTCCACGTTTCTTAGCTTCTGGGCACTAGCTTTCTTTGTGTATTTCAATGAAACTCTGAAAAAATGATTCTCTCATGTGTGCCCCTCCATGGCGCTCCCCAAGTTTTGGTCATGCCCACCATCAAGGGTGTTTTGTTTACAGTCCTATTGGATGTTTACACCAGATTAGGCGAAAATGCCTGAAAACGCCTGTGAGTTTAATTCTTAAATGGTTAATGCTAGAACTTTAAAAACGCAGAACAACACTTTAGGTTCACAAGAGCACACAGTGCTTGTCTCTCCTTGTTCAAGTATCTCCTCAAAGCTGAATCACCTAGGGTAGCAAAAGAGTTTCAAACTCACAGCAAAAGCGTTTTAGTCAACTAAACTGGAAATACTCACATGTCCATTTGTTTCTTAGCGTTGCTGTAGGTACTAGGTTTCTATTGGATGTACTTCAATGAAACTCTGACAAAATGATTCTCTCCTTGTGCCCCTCATGGCTCCCCAATCTTGGTCAATCCACCATCACGGGAGTTTTTTTGTTTTAGAGCCTATTGGATGTTTACCCTGATTAGGCGAAATTTCACTGAAAACGCCTGCATTTATTTTATTCCTCAATGTTAAAGCTAGATACTTTGAAAATGCAGAAAAGCACATGATTCAGTATCACAAGAGCACACTGTGCTTCTTTCTCTGGTTTCGGAAGTATGCTCATAAGCTGAATAAACTAGGTAGCAAAATAGTTTTAGCAAACTCACAGAAAAGCGTTTTAGTGAAGTTTTGGAAATAATTCTTATGATGTTTCTTACATGCTTCTGGGCACTAGGTAATTCTTTGTGTATTTTCAATGAAACTCTGAAAAAATTAATCTCTCATGTGCTCGCTCATGGCTGCCCAACGTTTTGGTTCATCCCACACCATCATGGGTTTTTGTTTACAGTCTATTGGAATTGTTTACATTGATTAGGCGAAAAAGCCTGAAAAATCCTGTGAGTTTAATTCCTTAAAAATGTTTAATGCAAGACACTTTAAAAACAACAGAACAACACTTTAGTTCACAAGATCACACTGTGCTTTCAGTCCTGGATCAAGTATCTCAAAGCTAAATCACTAGGTAGCAAAAAGAGCTTTCAAACTCACTGAAAAGCGATTGTTTAGATTTTAGCCCAACTGGAAATAATTCCATGATTTTTTTAGCTTGTGGGTACTAGTATTTTCTTTAGTGTAATTTGTCAATGAAACTCTTGACAAAAATTGATTCTCTCTGATGTGTCCCTCATGGCTCCCCCAAATTTGGTGACAATCCACCATCACGGGTTTTTTCGTTTAGAGCCTACTGGATATTTACCCTGATTAGGCGAAATTTTCACTGAAAACGCCTGTTAAGTTTTATTCCTCAATGGATACTTGCGAAGAACTTTGCACATGGCAGAAAAGCACTTCATGGATAACAAGAGCACAACTGTGCTTCTTTTTCCTGGTTCAAAGTATCTCAAATGCTGAATCACTAGGAAGCTAAATAGTTTCAAAAAACACAGAAAAGCGATTTTAGCCAACTGAAATAATTCAATGTTTTTTCTTAGATTCTGGGTAATAGTTTTCTTTTTTGTGTATTTCAATTAAACTCTGACAAAAATGATTCTCTCTTGTTTCCGTTCCACTCGTGTATCGGCTTCCCAAATTTGGATCATCCTCACCGATCACGAAGTTTTTTGATTAGAGCCTATTGGGAATGTTTAACACCTGATGAGTGCGAATTTCACTGAAAACGCCTGTAGATTTATTAATTTTTCAAATGGTTTGAAGTCTAGAACATTGTGAAAAACGCAGAAAAGGCACTTCAATATCACCAAGAGCACACTGGTGCTTCTGTCCTAGGTTTCACAGGTATCTCAAAGCTGAAATCCACTAGGTAGCAAAAGAGTGTTTCAAACTCACAGAAAAGCGTTTTAGGCGAACTGAAATAAATTCCATGTTTCTTAGCTTTCTGGCACTAGGGATTTTTTTTTTCTTTGTGTATTTCAATGAACCTCTGAAGAAATGATTTCCTCGATGTGCCCCTCAAGGCTCCCCAAGTTTGGTCATCCTCCACGCATCAAGGTGTTTTGTTTGTTAATCAGTCTAATTGGATGTTCACGGGGGCCTGATTAGGGCGAAAATGCCTGAAAATGCTTGTGAGATTAATTCTTAAATGGTTTAATGCTAGAACTTTAAAAATGCAGAACAATCACTTTTAGTTCACAAGATAGCACACTGTGCTTCTGTTTTCTGGTATCAAGTATCCTCAAAGCTGAATCTCTAGGTACAAAAAGAGTTTCAAACTTCACATAAAAAGCATTTTAGCACAACATGGAAATACCATTTCCATGTATTTCTGTAGCTTCTGGGAACATAGGTTTCTTTGTGTATTTTCAATGAAACTGTGACAAAATGATTCTCGCTCGTTGTGTCCCTCATCGTGCTCCCCAAATTTGGTCATCCGCTCACACCATCACCCGTGTTTTTGTTTAGAGCCTATTGGATGTTTACCCTGATAATAGGCGAATTTCACCTGAAAATGCCGTGTTTAGTTTTAATTCCTCAATGTAATTAAAGTATGCTAAGAACTTTGAAAATGTCAGAAAAGCACATCATAATCAGAAGAGTACACTGTGTCCTTCTGTCCTGGTTCTCAAGTATCTCATAGATCCCAATCACTAGGTACCCTCGCAAACCCAGAAGTTTCAAACTCCACACGCGAAAAAGCGATTAAGCCAACTGGGAAATAATTCCATGTTTCTTAGTTCTTCTTGGGTAATAGAGATTCTTTGTGTATTTCAATGAAACTCTGACAAAATGATTCTCCTCTTGTTTCCCTCATGGCTCCTCAAATTTGGTCATCTCACCATCACGGGTTTTTTGTTTAGAGCCTATTGGATGTTTTACCGCCCTAGATTTAGGCGAAGTTTTCACTGAAAACGCGCCTGTAGTTTAATTTTTGCAATGTGTTAAGCTAGAATATGAAAACAGCAGAAAAGCACTTCATATCACAAGAGCACACTGTGCTTCTTCCTGGTTCAAGGTATCTCAAAGAGCTGAATCACTAGGTAGCAAAAGAGATACCTTAACAAACTCACAGAAAAGCGTTTTAAAGCGAACTGGAAATAATTCGCATGTTTCTTAGCTTCCTCAGGCACTAGGTTTCTTTGTGTATTTCACAAGAAACTCTGAAGAAATGATTCTCTCATTGCGCCCTTCAAGGCTCCCCAAGTTTGGTCGATCCCAACCATCAAGGTGTATGTTTTGTTTACAGTCCTATTGGATGTTCACACCTGATTAGCTCGAAAAATCGCCCTGAAAACCGCCTGTGAGTATTAATTCTTAAATGGTGTTATATGCTAGAATGCTTTAAAAACGCAGAACAACACTTTAGTTCACGGGAAGAGCACACTGATTCTTCTCTCCAGGTTCAAGTATCTCAAAGCTGGAATGGTGAATCACTAGGTTAGTCAAAAGAGATTTTCAAATTCACAGAAAAGAGTTCTTTAGCCAACTGGAAATAATTCCATGGGTTTTCTTAGCTTTTTGTGGGTACTCAGGATTTCTTGTGTGTATTCAATGAAACTCTGATAAAAAATGATTCTCTCGATGTGCCCCTCAAGGCTGCCCCAAGTTTGGTCGGATGGGTGGGCCCACCATCATGTGTTTTTTTCTGTGTTAGAGCCCTATTGGATGGGGTTTACCCTGATTAGGCGAAAATGCCTGAAAATGCCTGTGAGATTAATTCTTAAATGGTTAAGTTGTGCTATAGAATTGTTGTTAAAAATGCAGAACAACACATTAGTTCACAAGAGCATGTGTGTGTTGTGTGTGGCACTGTGCTTCTGTCCTGGTTCAAGTAATCATCAAAGCTGAAATCTCTAGTGTAGCCATAAGAGTATCATGGGAAACTCACAGAAAAGCGTTTTAGCCAACTGAAATCTTATTTTGCCCATGTTTCTTAGCTTCTAGGGAACTAGTTATACTTTGTGTATTTCAATGAAAACTGTCGACAAAAATGATTCTCGACTCTCGATTGTGAGTCCCTCATGGGGCGCCCCAAATTTGGTCATCTCACCATCACGGGGGGATTTTTGTTTTAGAGCCCTATTGTATGTTTTACCGTCTGATTAGGCGAATTTCAGTGAAAACGCCTGTTAGTTTAATTCCTCAATGGTTTAAAGCTAGAACTTTGAAAATGTGCAGTAAAAATTGCATCTTCAGGGGTATCAGCAGAAGAGTACAATGTGCTGTCTGTCCTGGTTCAAGTATCTCATGAGCTGAATCACTAGGTAGCAGAAAGAGTTTCAAAATTCACAGAAAAGCGATTTAGCCAACTGGAAATAATATCCATGTTTCTTAGCTTTCTGGGTAACGATCTAGGTTTCTTTGTGTATTTCATGAAACTCTGACAAAAATGATTTCTCTTCTTGTTTTCCCTCATGAGCTTCCCAAATTTGGTCATCTCACCATCAACGTGGTTTTTTGTTTAGAGCCTATTGGATTTTTTATCGTTTACCCTGATTAGGGCGAATTTTCACTGAAAACGCCTGTTTAGTTTAATTCCTCAATGGTTAATGCTAGAACTTTGAAAATGCAGAAAGACACTTCAGATCACAAGAGCACACTGTGCTTCATTTCGCCTGGTTCCAATTTATCTCAAAGCTGAATCTGGGCTAGGTAGTGCAAAAGAGTTTCAAACTCACAGAAAATGGCGTTTTAGCGCAACTGGAAAATAATTCCATGTTTTCTTAGCTTCTGGGTCACTAGTATTTCTTTGTGTATTTCAATGAAAACTCTGACAATAATGGTGATTCTCTCTGATGTGCTCCGTCGTGGCTTGTCCCAACGTTTGGGGTCAGTCCCACCATCATGGGTGTTTTGTTTACAGTCTATATGGATGTTTACCCTGATTTGGCGAAAATGCCTGAAAAAAGCCTGTGAGTTTAATTCTTAAATGGTTTAATTCGTGCATGAGTGAACTTTTAAAAACACAGAACAACACTTTAGTTCACAAGAGCACACTGTGCTTCTGTCCTGGTTCAAGTATCTCAAAGCTAAATCACTAGGTAGCAAAAGAGTTTCAAACTCACAGAGAAAAGCGTTTTAGCCAACTAGCAAAATTATTCCATGTTTTTTAGCTTGTGTGGGTACTAGGTTTTCTTTGTGTATTTCAATGAAACTCTGACAAAATTATTCTCTCTTGTGTCCCTCATGGCTCACCAAATTTGGTCAATCCACCATCACGGGTTTTTCGTTTAGAGCCTACTGGATGTTTACCCTGATAGGCGAATTTTCACTGAAAACGCCTGTTAGTTTAATTCCTCAATGGTTAATGCTAGAACTTTGAAAATGCAGAAAAGCACTTCAGATCACAAGAGCACACTGTGCTTCTTTCTGGTTTCAAGTATCTCAAAGCTGAATCACTAGGTAGCTAAAGAGTTTCAAACTCACAGAAAAGCGATTTAGCCAACTGGAAATAATTCCATGTTTCTTAGCTTCTGGGTAATAGGTTTCTTTGTGTTTTTCAATGAAAACCTCTGGACAAAATGATTTCTCTTGTTTCCCTCATGGCTTCCCAAAATTTGGTCATCTCACCATCACGGAAGTTTTTTTGTTTAGAGCCTATTGGATTTTTACCCGGAATTAGAGCGAATTTCACTGAAAACGCCTGTAGTTTAATTTTTCAATGGTTGAAGCTAGAAACAAATGAAAACCGCAGAAAATGCACTTCAAATCACAAGAGCACACTGTGCTTCTGTCCTGGTTCAAGTATCTCAAAGCTGAATCACTAGGTAGCAAAAGAGTTTCAAACTCACAGAAAAGCGTATTTAGCGAACTGGAAATCATTCCATGGTTTCTTAGCTTCTGGCACTAGGTTTTTTCTTTGGTTGTATTTCAATTGAAACTCTGAAGAAATGATTCCCTACTGTCATGTGCCCCTCAAGGCTCACCAAGTTTTGGTCCATTGCCCACCATCAAGAGGTGTTTTTTGTTACAGTCTATTGATTGTTCACCC
>JAKELJ010000750.1:0-15509 GCA_025594165.1 Tamias sibiricus
AACACACAGGCGTTTTCAGGCATTTTCGCCTAATAAGTGAAAACTACAAAAGACAGCAACAAAACACCCAAGTGGTGGGATGACCAAACTTGGTGCTATCCTGAGGGGCACTTGAGAGAATCATTTTTTTTCAGAGTTTCATTGAAATACACAAAAGAACCCTATTGCCCAGAATGCTACGAAAACATGGAATTATTTTCCAGTTCACTAAAAACGCTTTCTTCATGTGGAGATTTGAAACTTTTTTTCTACCTAGTAATACAGCTTTGAGATACTTTGAACCAGGACAGAAGCCACAGTGTGCTTTTGTTATCTGAATATGCTTTTCGTGCATTTTCCAAGTTCTAAGCATTAAAACAATGAGGAGTTTCAACTACATGGCGTCTTCCAGTGTAATTTCGCCTAATCAGTGTAAACATCCCAATAGGCTCTCAACAAAAAACTCGTGATGGGTGGATTGACCACCAATTGGGGAGGCCATGAGGGGCACAAGAGAGAATACATTTTTTTGTTGTCATGAGTTTTCATTGAAAAACACAAAGAAACCTAGTTCCCAGAAGCTTAAGAAACATTGAATTATTTTCCTGGTTGGCTAAATCGCTTTTTCTGTGAAGTTTGAAACTCTTATTGCTACCTAGTGATTCAGCTTTGGAGATACTTGAACCAGGAAAGAAGCACAGTGTTGCTCTTGTTGATCCTGAAGTAGCTTTTTCTGCATTTTCAAAGTTCTAAGCATTAACCATTGAGGAATTTCTAAATTAACCAGGCATTTTCAGTGAAAAACGCCTAAGCAGGGTATAACATCCAATAGCTCTAAAACAAAAAACCCGTGATGGTGGATTGGACGAAATTTGGGGAGCCATGAGGGGCACAAGAGAGAATCATTTTGTCAGAGTTTCATTGAAATAACACAAAGAAACCTAGTACCCAGAAGCTTACGAAACATGGAAATTATTTCCAGTTGGCTAAATCGCTTTTCTGTGAGTTTGAAACTCTTATACCTATGAAGTGATTCAGCTTTTGAAGATACTTAGAAAACCAGGACCAGAAGCACAGTGTGCTCTTGTGATCTGAAGATGCTTATCTCTGCATTTTCAAAGTTTCTATCATTAACCAATGATTTGTTATTAAACTCAACAGAGGCGTTTTCAGTGAAATTCGCCTTATCAGGGTAAACATACAATAGCTCTAAACAAAAAAACTCCCCCTCCCTTGATGGTGAGATGACACTAATTTGGGGAGCCATGAGGGACTTACAAGACAGAATCATTTTGTCAGAGTTTCATTGAAATACACAAAGAAACCTAGTACCCAGAATCTAAGAAACCTGGAATTAATTTCCAGTTTGGCTAAATCACTATTTCTGGTGAGTGTTGAAACTCTTATTCTACCTAGTTGAATTTCATCTTTGAGATACTTGAACCAGGGACAGAAGCACACTGTGTGGCTCATTGTGATTCTGAAGTGCGTTCCTGCATTTTTCAAAGTATTAGCAATAACCATTTGATGAATTAAACTAAAATGCGTTTACCCAGTGAAATTCGCGCTAATCAGGGTTTAACATCCAATAGGCTCTAAAACAAAAAACACTTGATGTGAGATGACCTATATTTGAGGAGGCATGATGTACACAAGAGAGAATCATTTTTGTCAGAGATTCTTTGCAATAATCACAAAGAAACCTTTGTACCGTCAAAAGCTAAGACACTTGGAATTAATTTCCAGTTGGCTAAATCCTTTTCATGTGATTATTGAAACTCTTTTTTGCTACCGAGAGCTTCAGCTTTTGAGATACTTGACCCAGGAGAGAAGCACAGTGTTGCTCTTTTGAAACTAAAGTTGTTGTTTTGCGTTTTTTTAAAGTTCTAAGCCAATTAAACCATTTAAGAAATAAACTCACGAGGCGTTTTCATGCATTATTCGCGCCTAATCAGGGTAAACATCCAATAGAACTGTAAACAAAACACCCATGATGGTGGGATGACCAAACTTGGCGAGCCTTGAGGGGCACAAAGTAAGAGAATCATTTTTTCAAAGTTTCATTGAAATACACAAAGAAACCTAGTGCCCAGAAGCTAAGAAACATGAATTATTTCATTCGCTAAAACGCTATTTTCTGTGAGTTTGAAAACTCTTTTTGCTACCTTGTGATTCAGCTTTGAGATACTTGAAAACCAGGAGAGAAGCACAGTGGTGCTCTTGGAGAACTAAAGTGTTTTTTTTTTTTGCGTTTTAAAGTTCTAGCATTAACCATTTAAGAATTAAACTCACCAGCGTTTTCAGGCATTTTCGCCTAATCAGGGTAAAAATCCAATAGACTGTAAACAAAACACCCCCTTGATGGTGGATGACCAAACTTGGGAACCTGGAGGGGCACATAGAGAGAATCATTTTTTCAGAGTTTCATTGAAATGACACAAAGAAACCTCGTGCCCAGATGCTAAGAAACATGGAATTATTTCAGTTCGCTAAAACGCTTTTCTGTGAGTTTTGAAACTCTTTTGTTACCTATGTGATTCAGCTTTGAGATACTTGAACCAGGAAAGAAGCACAGTGTGCTCTTGTGATCTGAAGTGCTTTTCTGCATTTTCAAAGTTCTATCATTAACCATTGTTTAATTAAACTAACAGGCGTTTTCAGTGAAATTCGCCTAATCAGGTAAACATCCAATAGGTCTCTAAACAAAAAAACCCGTGATGGTGAGATGACACTAAATTTTAGGGAGCCAAGAAGGGACAACAACAGAGAATCATTTTTTCTTTCATAGTTTTCATTGAAATACACAAAGAAACCTACTACTCACAAGCTAAGAAACATGGGAAATATTTCCAGTTGCTAAATATCGCTTTTTCTGTTAGTTTTGAAACTCTTTGCTACCTATTGGATTCAGCTTTGAGATACTTGAACCAGGAAAGAAGCACAGTGTGCTCTTGTGATCTGAAGTGCTTTTCTTTTGTTCTGCATTTTTCAAAGTTCTATCATTAACCATTGTTTAATTAAACTAACAGCAACAGGCGTATTTTCAGTGAAATTCGCCTTATCAGGGTAAACATCCCAATAGGCTCTAAAAACAAAAAAACCCTTGATGGTGAGATGACCTAATTTGGGAGCCATGAGGGACACAAGAGAGAATCATTTTGTCAGAGTTTTCATTGAAATACACAAAGAAACCCTAGTACCCAGAAGCTAAGAATACCTTGAATTATTTCCAGTTGGCTAAATCGCTTTTCAGTTGCGTTTGAAACTCAATATGCTACCTAGTGATTCAGCTTTGAGATACTTGAACCAGGACAGAAGCACAGTGTGCTCTTGTGATCTGAAGTGCTTTTCTGCATTTTCAAAGTTGTAGCATTAACTCATTGAGGAATTAAACTAAAAGGCGTTTTTTCAGTGAAAATTCGCCTAATCATGGTAAACATCCAATATACTGTAAACAAAACACCCATGATGGTGGGATTGACCAAACTTGGCGAGCCTTGATGGGCAACATGAGAGAATCATTTTTTTTTTCAAAGTTTCATTGAAATACACAAAGAAACCTAGTGCCTAGAAGCTAAGAAACATGGAATTATTTCCAGTTCGCTAAAACGTCTTTTCTGTGAGTTTGAAACTCTTTTGCTACCTTGTGATTCAGCTTTGAGATACTTGAACCAGGAAGAAGCACAGTGTGCTCTTGTGAACTAAGTGTTTTTTGGCCTGCGTTATTTAAAAGTTTCATAGCATTAACCATTTAAGAAATTAAAACTCACAGTGCGTTTTTTCAGGCATTTTCTGCCTAATCAGGGTAAAACATCCAATAGACTGTCAAAAAAAAAAAACCCGTTGATGGTGGGATGACCAAACTTGGGGAGCCTGGAGGGGCACATGAGAGAATCATTTTTTCAGAGTTATTCATTGAAATACACAAAGAAACCTCTTGCCCAGATGCTAAGAAACATGGAATTATTTCCAGTATTCGCTGAAAAACGCTTTTCTGTAGTTTGAAACTCTTTTGTTACCTAGTGATTCCAGCTTTGAGATACTGAACCAGGAAAGAAGCACAGTGTGCTCTTTGTGATCTGAAGGTGCTTTTTCTGCATTTCAAAGTTCTATCATTAAGCCATTGTTTAATTAAACTAACAGGCGTTTTTTCAGTGAAATTCGCCTAATCAGGTAAACATCCAATAGGCTCTAAACAAAAAACCCGTGATGGTGAGATGACTAAATTTTAGGGAGCCATGAGGGACACACAGAGAATCATTTTTTTCATAGTTTCATTGAAATACACAAAAGAAACCTAGTACACACAAGCTAAGAAACATGGAAATAATTCCATTATGGCTAAATCGCTTTTCGGTGAGTTTGAAACTCTTTTGGCTACCTAGTGGATATGAGCTTTGAGATACATGAACCAGGAAAGAATCACAGTGTGGCTCTTGTAAAATGAAGTTGCTTTACTGCATTTTTCAAATGTTCTATGCTTTAACCATTGAGGTATTAATCTACAGGCGTTTTCAGTGAAAATAAATTGTCGCCTAGATTCGGGGTAAACATCCAATAGGCTCTAAACTGAAAACCCGTGATGTTGGGATGACCAAAATTTGGGGGATCCATACAGGGGCAAAAGAGAAGAATCATTTTTGTCCAGAGATTCATTGAACTAACCACCAAAAAAAGAAAACCTAGAACCCAGAAAGCAAAGAAACCTGGAATTATTTCCCAGTTTGGGTTTCATAAATGCGCTTTTTTTCTGTGAGTTTTGAAACTCTTTATGCTACCTCGAGATTCAAGCATTGAGATACATGTGAACCAGGGACAGAAGCACAGTGTAGCTTCTTGTGATCTGAAGTGCTTTTCTGCATTTTCAATAGTTAGTAAGCATTACCCATTTGAGGAAATAAACTTAAATAAGGCGTTTTTTCAGTGAAATTCGCCCTAATCGAGGGTAACACATCCAATTGGCCTCTGAACCAAAAAAACGCTTGATGGTGAAGATGACCTAATTTGTGGAGCATGAGGGACACAAGAGAGAATCATTTTTTGTCAGAGATTCATTGAAATACACAAAGAAACCAAGTACCCAGAAGCTAAGAAACTTGGAATTATTTCCAGTTGGCTAAATCGGCTTTTCCTGTGAGTTTGAAACACTTTTGCTACCTAGTGAGAGCTTTCAGCTTTGAGATACTTGAACCAGGAGAGAAGCACAGTGGTGCTCTTTGTGAACTAAAGGGTTGTTTTGCAGTTTTTCAAAGTTTCTAGCATTAACCATTTAAGAATTAAGACTCACAGGCTTTTTCAGGCATTTTCGCCTGGAATCGTGTAAACATCCCAATAGACTGCAACAAAACACCCATGATGGTGGGATGACCAAACTTGGCGAGCCTTGAGGGGCACAATGAGAAGAATCAATTTATTCCAGAGATTCCATTGAAGAATACACAAAGAAACCTTAGTGCCCAGAAGCTAAGAAAAACATGGAATTATTTCCAGTTCTCTAAAACGCTTTTCTGATGAGTTTGAAACTCTTTTGTTACCTAGTTGGATTTCAGCTTTGGAGATACTTGAACCAGGAAAGAAAGCACAGTGTGCTCTTGTGATTCTGAAGTGCTTTTCTGCATTTTTTTCAAAAAGTTCTAGTCCATTCGACCATTCGTTTTAAGTTAAACTAACAGGCGTTTTGCAGTGAAAATTCTCGCCTAATCAGAGGTAAACATCCAATAGGCTCTAAACAAAAAAAACCGTGATGGTGGGATGACCAAATTTGGGGAGACCATAAGGGTGCAAAAGAGAGAATCATTTTGTTCCAGAGTTTCCATTGGTAAATAACACAAAGAAACCTAGTACCCCAGAAGCAAAGAAGACCTGAATGTATTTTCCCAGTTGGCTAAATCGCTTTTCTGTGAGTTTGGAAACACCGTTATGCTACACTAGTGATTCAGCTTTGAGATACTTGAACCCAGGACAGAAGCAACAGTGTGCTCTTGTGATCTGAAGTGCTTTTCTGCATTTTTCCGAAGTTTTAGCATTAGACCATTGAGGAATTAAACTAAAAGGCGTTTTTCAGTGAAATTCCGCCTAATCTGGATCAACATCCACAATAGGCTCTAAACAAAAAAACGCTTGAATGGTGAGATGAACCTAATTTGGGGAGCCATGAGGGAAAAAAGAGAGAATCATTTTGTCAGAGATTCATTGAAAAACACAAAGAACCCTAGTTAACCCAGAAGCTAGAGAAACTAGGAATTATTTCCAGTTTTCTAAATCGATTTTCTGTGAGTTTGAAACTCTTTGCTACCAGGTAGTGCTTTCAGCTTTGATCATACTTGAACTAACAGGATAGAAGCACAGTGTGGCTCATTTGAACTAAAGGGTTTGTTTTGCATTTTTAAAGTTCTAAGTTCTAGCTGTAACTATTATAAGCAATTAAACTCACAGGCGTTTTCCAGGCGATTTTCGCCTAATCAGTGTAAACATTGCCAATAGAACTGCAACAAAACATCCCATGAAGTGGGATGACCAAACTTGGCGAGCCTTGAGGGCACATGAAGAATCATTTTTTCAGAGATGTATTTGAATAACACAAAGAAAAACCATAGTAGCCCAGAAGCTTAAGAAACATGGAATTATTTCCTGTGGCTAAAATCGCTTTTCTTCAGTGTGTTTGAAAACTCTTTTGCTACCTAGTGATTCAGCATTGAGATTACTTTTGAACCAGAAAAGAAAGCACAGTGTTGCTCTTGTGATCTGAAAGTGCTTTTTCTGCATTTTCAAAGTTCTAGCATTAACCATTGAGGAACTAAACTAACAGCATTTTCAGTGAAATTCGCCGAAGCAGGGTAAACATCCGATATAGGCTCTAAACTAACAAAAATATCCCTTGTGATGGTGGATTGACCAAATTTGGGGAGCCATGAGGGCACAAGAGAGAAATCCATTTTGTGAAAGTTTCATTGAAATACACAAAAAACCTAGACCACAGAAGCTACGAAACATGGGAATTATTATCCATTTGCTAAAATCAAACGCTTTTCTGTGAGTTTGAAACTCTTTTCTCCTACCTAGTGATTCCAGCTTTTGAGATACTTGAAAACCAGGACAGAAGCACAGTTGCCTGCTCTTGGTGATCGAAGTGCTTTTTTCTGCCATTTTCAAAGTTCTAAGCATTAAACCATTGAGGAACTAAACTAACAGGCATTTTCAGTGGAAAATTCGCACTAAGCAGGTGTAACATCCAATAAGGCTCTAAACTAAAAAACCCGTTGATAGAGGATTGACCCAAATTTGGGAGCCCATGAGAGGGGCACAATAGAGAATCATTTTAGTCAGCAGATATCAATTGAAATACACAAAGGAACCATAGTACCCAGAAGCTACGAAAACAAAGGAATTATTTCCAGTTGCTAAATCGCTTTTTCAGTGAGTTTGAAACGCTTCCCTAAGCAGTGATTCAGCTTTGAGATACTTGAACCAGGCAGAAGCACAATGTGCCTTTTGTGATATGAAGTGCTTTTTTCTGCTTTTCAAAGTTCAAGCTTTACCCATTGGAGAATTAAACTACAGGCGTTTTCAGTGAAATTCGTTAATCAGGTAAACATCCATAGGCTCTAAACAAAAAACCGTGATGGTGGGATGTCTCAAATTTGGGGAGCAAGCACATTTGAGTGGCACATTGAGAGAATCATTTTGTCAGAGTTCCCCCCCCCCCCCCCCCCCCCTCTGGAAATTCACAAGGAATAGTTACACAGTAGCCCAGAACATGGAGTTATTTTCAGTTGGCTAAATCGCTATTATGTTGTTTGAAACTCTTTTCCTACCTGTGATGCAGCTTTGAGATTACATGACCAGGAGTGAAGACAGTGTGCTTTGTGAACTAAAGTGTTTTCTGGGGTTTTAAAAGTTCTTGCATTAAACCATTTAAGAATTAAACTCACAGGCGTTTTCAGGCATTTTCGCCTAATCAGGGTAAACATCCAATAAACTGTAAACAAAAAACACCTTGATGGTGGGATGTCAAACTTGGGGAAATGGTGGTGCACATGATGAGAACTAATTCTTCAGGTTTTCATTGAAATGCAGAAAGAAACCTTTGCCAGTAGTAAGAAACATGGAATTATTTCGCAGTGTCGCTTAAAACGCTTTTCTGTGAGTTTGAAACTCTTTCGTTACTAGTGATTCAGCTTTGAGATACGTGAACCAGAAAGATGACAGTGTGCTCTTTGATCTGAAGTGCTTTTGCATTTTCAAAGTTCTGAGCTTTAACCATTGTTTAATTAAAGCTAACAGGGTTTTCAGTGAAATTCGCATTATCAGGGTAAACATCAATAGGCTCTAACAAAAACCTGTGATGTGGATTGACAATTTGGGGAGCCATGAGGGGCACAAGAGAGAATCATTTTGTCAGAGTTTTATTGAAATGCACAAAGAAACTAATACACAAGTAATGAAACATTGAATTATTTCCAGTTGGCTAAAACGATTTTCTGTGAGTTTGAAACTCTTTTGCTACTAGTGATCAGGTTTTGAGATACTTGAACCTGGAGAGAAGCACAGTGTGCTCTTGTGAAATAAAGTGTTGTTCTGCATTTTTAAAGTTCTAGCATTAAACCTTTAAGAATTAAACTCACAGCGTTTTCAGGCATTTTGCCTAATCGAGGGTAAACATTCAATAAACTGTAAACAAAAACACCCTTGGGAGGTGGATGACCAAACGTTCTGGTAGGGGAGTTGGAGGAGCACATGAGAAGAATGATTTTTTTTCAGAGTTTTCATTGAAATACACAAAGAAAACCTAGTGCACAGAAGCTAGAAACATGGAATTATTTCAGTCTCGCTAAAACGCTTTTCTGAGAGTTTGATACTCTTTTGTTACCTAGTGATTCAGCTTTCAGTTACTTGAACCAGGAAAGAAGCCACAGTGTGCTCTTGTATTCTGAAGTGCTTTTCTGCATTTTCAAAGTTCTAGCTTTTAACACGTGAGGAATTAAACTATCAGGCGTTTTCAGTGAATGAAATTTCGTCTAATCAGGGTAAACATCCAATAGCTCTATACAAAAACCGTGATGGTGGATTGACCACATTTGGGGATCCATGAGGGGCACAAGGGAGAATCATTTTGTGAGAGTTTCATTGAAATACACAAAGAAACTAGACCCAGAAGCTAGAAAATGGAATTAATTCAGTTGGCTATATCGTATTTCTGTGAGTTTGAAATTTTTCTACCTAGTGATTAGCTTTGAGCTACTTGAACCAGGACAGAAGCACAGGTTGCCTCTTGTGTCTGAAGTGCTTTTCGTGCATTTTCAAAGTTCTAGCAATTAAACATTGAGGAACTTATACTACAGGCATTTTCAGTGATATTCGCCTCCTAAGCAGGGTTAACATCAATAGGCTTAAAGACTAAAAAACACGTGATAGTGGATTGACAAATTTGGGAGCTTGAGGGGCACAAGAGTGAATCATTTTGTCAGAGTTTCATTTGAAATATCACCAAGAAACTAAGTACCCAGAAGCTACGAACATGAATTATTTCAGTTGGCTAATCGCTTCTGTGAGTTTGCAAATCTTTTACCTAGCTATTGATTCAGTTTGGAGATACTTGAACCAGGACAATGCAAATGTGCTTTTGTGATATGAAGTGCTTTTCTGCATTTTCAAAGTTCAAGCTTTAACCATTGAGGAATTAACTACAGGCGTTTTCAGTGAAATTGTCTAATCAGCGTTAAAAATCAATTGGCTTAAACAAAAACAAAAAACCCGTCGATGTTGGGTTGTCCAATTTGGGAGCATGAGTGGCACGAGAGAGAATCATTTTGTTCAGAGTTTCATGGGAAATACACAAAGAAACCTATGTACCAGAGCTAAGAAAATGGAGTATTTCAGTTGGTAAATCGCTTTTATGTTCAGTTTGAACTCTTTTCTACCTAGTGATGCAGCTTTGAGATACTTGAGACCAGAGAGAAGCACAGTGTGCCTCTTGTGAAATAAAGTGTTTTTCTGGTTTTTAAAGTTCTAGCATTAACCATTTAGGGGAATTAAACTCACAGGCGTTTTCAGGCATTTTGGGCTAATCAGGGTAAACATCCAATAAAACTGTAAACAAAACACCTTGATGGTGGGATGACCAAACTTGGGGAACCTGAGGGGCACATGAGAGAATCAATTCTTCTGAGTTTCATTGATGCAGAAAGAAACCTCTTGCCCAAGAGATAAGAAACATTGAATTATTTCAGGTCGCTAAAACGCTTTTCTGTGAGTTTGAAACTCTTTCGTTACCTAGTGATTCAGCTTTGGAGATACGTGAACCAGGAAAGAAGCCAGTGTGATCTTGTGAGCTGAGTGCCTTATCTGCATTTTACAAAGTTCTTAGCATACTAACCATTGTTTAAGTTAAACTAACAGGCGTTTTCAGTGAAATTCTCTTATCAGGGTTAAAACATCATAGGCTTAAACAAAAACCGTGATGGTGGATTGGACAAATTCTGGGGAGCCATGAGGGGCACAAGATGAGAATCATTTTGTCAGAGTTTTATGAATGCAACAAAGAAACACCTATTAACACAAGCTAAGAAAACTAGAATTATTTCCAGTTGGCTAACTAAAAACGATTTTCTGTGAGTTTGAAAATTCTTTTGCTACCTAGTGATTCAGGTTGAGATACTTGAACCAGGAGAGAAGCACAGTGTGCTCTTGTGGAAATAACGTGTTGTTCTGCATTTTTAAAGTTCTAGCATTTAACCATTTAAGAATTAAACTCACAGGCGTTTTCAGGCATTTGTGCTCTAATCAGGGTACTACATCCAATACTGTAAACAAAACACCTTGATGGTGGATGACAAACGTGGGGAGTGGAGGATCACATGAGAGAATGATATTTTCAGAGTTTTCATTGAATTACACAAAGAAAACCTAGTGCCAGAAGTAAGAAACTGGAATTATTCCAGTTCGCTAAAACGTTTTCTGTGGAGTTTGAACTTTTTGTTACCTAGGTGATTCAGCTTTCAGATACTTGAACCTGAAAGAAGCACAGTGTGCTTTGTATTTGAAGTGCTTTTCTGCATTTTTCAAAGTTTTAGCATTACCATTGAGGAATTTAACTAACAGGCGGTTTTCAGTGAAATTCGGCCTAAATCAGGGTAAACATCAATAGGCTCTAAACAAAAAAACACGTCGTATGGATGGTTTGACCAATTTGGGGAGCATGAGGGGCACAAGGGAGCATCATTTTGTCAGAGTTTCATTGAAATACACAGAAAGCTTGTTCCAGATAGCTAAGAAACATGGAATTATTTCTGTTGGCTATATCGCTTTTCTGTGAGTTTGAAACTTTTTGCTACCTAGTGATTCAGCATTCTGGATATTGAACCAGGAAAGAAGCACAGTGTTCTTTGTGATGAAGTGATTTTCTGCATTTTCAAAGTTCTAGCATTAACCATTGAGGAATTAAAAATACTGTCGTTTTCAGTGAAATTCGCCTAATCAGGGTAAATATCAAATAGGCTCTAAACAACTAAACCCGTGATGGTGGATTGAACCAAATTTGGGGAGCTATGAGGGGCAAAATGAGAGAATCATTTTGTCAGAGTTTCATTAAATACACAAAGAAAATAGTACCCTGAAGTAAGAAACATGGGAATTATTTCATTTGGCTAAATCGCTTTTCTGTGAGTTTGTAACTCTTTTGTACTAGTGATTCAACTTTGAGATACTTCAACCAGGACAAAAGCTCAGTTGCGCTTTTGATCTGAAATGCTTTTCTGCATTTTCAAAGTTCTAGCATTAACCATTTAGAATTAAAACTCAACAGGCGTTTTCAGGCAGTTTCCTAATGCGTAAACATCAATAGACTGTTAAAAAAAATCACCCATGGGATGGTGGGAGACCAAACTTGGCGAGCCTGCTTGATGGGCACATGAGAGAATCATTTTTTCAAGTTTCATTGAAATACACAAAGAAAACTAGTGCCACTAGAAGCTAAGAAAATGGAATTATTTCCAGGTTTCGCCTAAAACGCTTTTCTGTGAGTTTGATACTCTTTTGCTACATTGTGTTCAGCTTTGAGATATTGAAAGGAGAGAAGCCACAGTGTGCTCTTGTGACAATACAAAATAAAGTTGTTTTCTGCGTTTTAATGTTCTAGCATTAACCATTTAAGGAATTAAACTCACAGGGGTTTCAGGCATTTCCCTAATCAGGGTAAACATCCTATAGACTGTTTTTTTTAAAAAAAAACACCCTTGATGGTGGGTATGACCAAACTTGGGGAGGCTGGCAGGGGCACATGATGAGAATCTTTTTTTCAGAGTTTCATGAAATACACAAGAAACCTTTGCCCAAGATGCTAAGAAATGGAATTATTTCCAGTTCCGCTAAACGCTTTTCAGTGAGTTTGAAACTCTTTTGTTACCTAGTGATCAGCTTTGAGATACTTGACCAAGAAAGAAGCACAGTGGGCTTTGTGATCTGAAGTGCTTTTCTTGCATTTTCAAAGTTCTCTCATTAACCATTGTTTAATTAAACTAACACGGGTTTTCAGGTGAAATTCGCCTAATCAGGGTAAACATCAATAGGCTCTAAACAAAAAAAACCGTGATTGGTGAGATGACTAAATTTAGGGAGCATGAGGGACACAACAGTGATCATTTTTCATAGTTTCATGAAATACTCAAAGAAAACCTAGTTACACACAATGCTAAGAAAAATAGTAAATATTTTCCAGTTGGCTAAATCGCTTTTCGGTGTGAGTTTGAAAACACTTTTGCTTCTAGTGATGGTAGCTTTGAGATACTTGAACCAGGAAAAAGAAGCACAGTGTGCTTTGTCGCAATGAAGTGCTTTTCTGATTTTCAAAGTTCTAGCTTTAACCATTGGAGGTATTAACTACAGGCGTTTTCAGTGAAATTGCTAATGGGGGTAAACATCCAATAGGCTCTAAACAGAGAAAACCGTGATGGTGGGATGGACAAAATTTGGGGAGCCATAAGGGGCAAAAAGGAGAGGATCATTTTGTCAGAGTTTCATTGAAATACACAAGAAAACTCTTGCACAGAAGCTAAGAAACTGGAATTATTTTCCAGTTGACTAAATCGTTTTCTGTGAGTTTGAAAACTCTCTATGCTACTAGTTGATTCAGCATTGGATATTGAACCAGGACAGGAAGCACAGTGTGCTATTGAGAATCTGAAGTGTTTTCTGCATTTTTCAAAGGTTGTAGCAATTAACCATTGAGGAAATAAACTAAAAGGCGTTTTTCAGTGAAATTTCGCCTAATCAGGATTAAACATCACTAGGATTTGAAGAAAAAACGCTTGATGGTAGATGACCTAATTTTGGAGGAAGCTTCTCAAGGGGGAACCAAGAGAGAATCTTTTGTCAGAGATTCATTGAATTACACAAGAAAACATAGTACCAGAAGCTAAGAAATTGGAATTATTTACAGTTGGCTAAATCGCTTTTCTGTGAGTTTGAAACTCTTTTGCTACGAGGAGCTTCCGCTTTGTGGTACTTGAACAGGACGAGAAGCACAGCTGTGCTCTTGTGAACTAAAGGGTTGTTTTGCGTTTTTAAGTTCTAGCATTAACCCCATTTAAGATTAAACTCACAGGCGTTTTCAGGCATTTTCGCCTAATCAGTGTAACATCAATTGACTGCAACAAAAAAACCATGTGGTGGGATGACCAACTTGGCGAGCTTGGAGGGGCACATGAGAGAGATCATTTTTTTTCAGAGTTTCATTGATATACAAAATGATAACTAGTGTCCAGAAGATAAGTAACATGGGAATTATTTCCAGTCTCTAAAACGCTTTTCTGTGAGTTTGAAACTTTTTTCTACTAGTGATTCAGCTTTGAGATACTTGAACCAGGACAGGAAGTGCACAGTGGGCTTTTTGTGATCTGAAGTGCTTTCTGCATTTTCAAGGTTCTAGATTAAACATTGAGGTGTTAAACTACAGGCGTTTTCAGTGTAATTGCCTAATCAGGGTAAACATCCAAATAGGCTCTAAACAAAAAACACGTGATGGTGGATTGAACCACTTTGGGGAGCATTGAGGGGCTCAAGAGAGAATCATTTTGTCAGAGGTTCATTGAAATACACAAGAGAACCTAGTTCCCAGAAGCTAGATAATGGAATTATTTCCTGTTGGCTAAATCGCTTTTCTGTGAGTTTGAAACGCTTTTGCTACCTAGTGATTCAGCTTTGAGATTACTTGAACAGGAAGGAAAGAAGCACAGTGTGTTTTGTGATCAGAGTGCTTTTTGCATTTTCCAAGTTCTAGCATTAACCATGGGAACTAAACTAACAGGCATTTTCAGTGAATTCGCTAAGCAGGGTTACATCAATAGGCTCTAATAAAAACCGTGATAGTGGATGACAAAATTGGGAGCCATGAGGGGCACAGAGGAGAATCATTTGTCAGAGTTCATTGAAATACACAAAGAAACCTAGTACCCAGAAGCTACGAAACAGTGGATTATTTCCAGGTGCTAAATCGCCTTATCTGTGAGTTTTGAAACTCTTTTTCTAGCTAGTGATTCAGCTTTGAGATACTTGAACCTGGACAGAAGACAATGGGGGCTTTTGTGTATGAAAGTGCTTTTCTGCATTTTCAAAAGTTCATGCTTTAACCATTGAGGAATTAAACTACAGCTTTTTCAGTGAAATTCGTCTAATCAGGGTAAACATCAATAGGCTTAAACAAAAAACCCGTGATGGTGGTATTGCCAAATTTGGGAGCCAGAGTGGCACAAGAGAGAATATTTTTTCAGAGATTCATGGAAATACACAAAAGAAAACCCTAGTACCAGAAGTAAGAAACATGAGTTATTTCAGTTGGCTTAAATCGCTTTTATGTTAGTTTGAAACTCTTTTCCTACATAGTGATGCCAGCTTATGTGATACTTGAACAGGAGGAGAAGTGCAAGTGTGCTCATTGAGAACTAAAGTGTTTTTCTGCGTTTTTAAAGTTTAGATTAAACATTTAGAATATAAAAATCACAGGGTTTCAGGCATTTTCGCCTAATCAGGGTAAACATCCAATAGACTGTAAACAAAAACACCCTTGATGGTGGGATGAACCAAACTTGGGGAACTGGAGGAGGCAATGAGAGAAATCAATTTTCGAGTTTCATTGAAATAACAAAGAAACGTCTTGCCAGATGCTAGAAAACATGGAATTTATTTCCAGGTTCGCTAAAACGCTTTTCTGTGACGTATAGAAAACTCTTTCGTACCTAGTGATCAGCTTTGAAGATACTTGAACAGTAAGATGAACAGTGGTGCTCTTGTGATCTGAAGTGGCTTTTTGCATTTTCAATGTTTAGCATTATCCATTGTTTAATTAATCTAACAGGCGTTTTCAGATGAAATTCGCTTATCAGGGTAAACATCAATAGGCTTAAACAAAAACCCGTGATGGTGGATTGACCAATTTGGGGAGCCATGAGGGGGCACAAGAGAGAATCTTTTGTCAGAGTTTTTTTGAAATGCACAAAGGATACATAATACCACAAAGTAAGAAACATAGAATTAAT